>WAAB01023954.1:17717-75853 GCA_013389865.1 Piaya cayana | reverse complement strand
GAAAGAACTGTTGTCTATGGATTTTGTAGACAAAACAGTTCTATGATATCTCATATAATCAGAGATTAAATTTGTGTTTGAACAAGGTGAGCTATCATAACCAGAATACTTTCAGTAGCATCAAAACATACACCTTGAATCAACGAGACCGCAAGGGCCTAAAATTGTAGTGTTTCTAAAAGGATACACTAAGACTACAAAGTTTAAAATAGACACATATAGTACTGTCTTAAAAAAAAAAAACAAAAAAAACCAAATGAAAACAAACAGGAAAAAATATAAATTGCTTCTCCTAGACTGAGTATCAAAGCAGTTCCAAAGTGACCTCCTTTCACCTTCCTCCAAGCCTAAGCATTCAAACCCATCATCTTTTATAATGTATGTAATCAACTGTAATATGACAAGACTGAATAAAGAAAAATGGATGAAAGTCAGGATTTAAGCAATTTCTATTACTCTCTCTCATTTGTTTGAATTGCCTTTCAACTGACTGAAATTCCTCTTAGAATTTTTTATACGCATGACTTGGCTTCTCCTTTATGCAAATCACTGGTTATCCCACTTTCCCTCAAAATTTTCTTGGTTTTATATATGTAAATATATATGCATGTATAAAAGTAAACATATCTTCTGTTAGAATCCTAACTTTAATTTTGTGAAGTCATTTATATGTCTGGCAAATTGACAAATTAAGATGAATGATGATTTAAAGTTTAGAGAAAACCTGTATTGTGCACATTTTATATTAGGAACTAAATAATCTTCAGCAAAGAATCCCACGTTCTTAGTGTCACACTGAAGAGAAGTACATTGTGCATTCTTAACTTAACAGCTGGGACTACATACAGTTTGTTTATTTTAAAATAATATTTTTGAACTAATTAAATACCTGTAAAATTGTAAAGCTTTTTTTCTGTTTATGTGAACATCAAGTAGAGAAAGGTGCATGGATGATTCAGACACAGTCTAGAATCAGATGCACATAAATTCATGTTCCTGATTTAAAATCAAAGCATTATATTAGAATTTTTCAGTGCATTTCCTAACTTTTTTTTTTTTTACAAAGTTTATATCTAATGAATAAAATAGGTTGAATTGTACTTTCCACAGTAAATATAAGCAATTAAAACTAGTGAGGGAAAAAGTCTGGGAATGCACTAAGTGGAATCTCTAAAGTTTTTGATTTTTGATCTTTGGCATCTTTTCTTATATTATATTAGGGCACAATAACTCAGTCTTTGTTTTGTATCCTACATATAGACCTGTACCACTGGTTTAAAAATGTGTAGAGAAAAATAAGCATGCTACTGTCTTCCTGGGGACGGTTAGACAGAATTCTCTACAAATCACAGGTTATATTCTGGGCACAGATGGTATAGATCAAAGTGTATGCAAGGGTCTGTTATTGTGCACATTCAGAGAAGGAAATGCAAAGTGATGTATTCTTAAGCAGAGCAAAACTTTGGCTGCACTTGAGAATGATGGACATAGAACTTTTTATGAAAGATCACTTCTGAGTTAGAAAGGTAGAGGCTTCTGTTCACATAAATGCTACTGCTTGGATGAGAAAAAATGTGTTTGATAAAGCACCTGACAGCTCTACAAACACAACACAGTTCAGAAGTGAAATATATATAAAACATGATAACCTGAAGTTACATTCGTACATGAGATGAGACAAGATCCCAACTGTAACTGTTTCTTATATATAAAAATGCACATTTCTCAGGGAAGCTGATTATTTCAGAATACTGAAGAGATGAAGAAAGATAAATCCACTGAAATTCTTCTAAGCATTTGTAATCATATTTTCAGTCATTTGCTTCCTTACATCTACTGTCTGTTTATGTTTGTTAGAATTTTTTTCTTTTATTTTTTTTAATTCTCCAGACCTGAATGCTTAAAAAATTGAAGAGAACAAAATCACCCATAGCTACTGACATAAAGGGTTGAATTCTCACCTAGACTTCTATGCAAATAAATAAGTGAGAATTAGAGTGAAGTCTTTTGAAGTCAGTGATATTTCAGATTTATGAGGAGATCATAAATAAGATAGTAACCTAGCTCACTGGTTTTTTTTTTTTTTTTTGAAGGTGGCTTATGTCTCCCCAGTGAAGATTTTTATTTTTAAAAAAGCAGCTTACCCTTAAACTCTGGCAATCAAAATGCATGAAATGATAGACTTCCAGCCTCCTCTGACTGGGCCAGGCTGGCCAGGAACAACTGTAAATAAGATGATACTGTTCACAGCAAATATGATGTTGTCTTTAAGAAGTTGTTCAGCAAATTGAAAGGAGGCTACTGTAGAAGGAATTTCCAAAGTAGAGGGGCAAGTGGGAAGTTTTAAAGCTTGGCATGGGGAAGGGGACCATGATAGAAATTTTTTATAAGATTCTACTCCTTTATAGATGGAAAGTTTAGCTATCTAAAACTGAAAGTAATAGAAGGTAATGAGGAAATTAATATCTGAATATTTGCATGCTAGGAGAAAACTTCAGCACTTTACTGATTTAATGCTTTATACTGCTTTTATTCTTTATCCTGATGTAATCTTGAGGCATTGCTGGACAGATCTGTATTTTTGGTTGAATGGATTTTAGTATTATTTGTAAGGTGTTAATAAGTCCAGGAAAAAGATGGAAGATTTGACCAGATATACTTTTTCCACTCTTAGGGTACAAGAAGATGATAAATGGTATAGACCATAAGATTGTGCTGTAGCATGAGCAAGTGGGGTCCTAGAAGTACCATCTGGCACTTCCTTTAACAAACTGATGAGTTGTTATATGGGTCCAGGAAGAGAAAAAGTTAGTAATGAACTAGCATACACTGCCACACAGAAAGAATCCCCTCTACTCTGCTTTTATTATGGCTTCCTAAGCCAAGAATAAACTAAGGGAAGACAGAAATGACTGTTCTTCACTAGTTATCTCAAATAGTGTACAAAAGCCTTGAGTTTCAACAAGTATAATTGAAAGCTAGAGGTTTTAAAGGTCTGAACATCCAATATCTGAATAAAAATCGCTAGTTAGAGGAGAAATCCTCTCTCCTGGTGAAAGAAGGCCGTAAAGTGGACTTCATAGTTACATTTTCTGTTTGATCTGCTGGCTATTGAACCACACACGTAGTGTTTGGAGACTGAGAGAGCATACATCGACTCTCATTCTGCCAGTACTCAGAGTACATTACTGACAGCTGGATTTTTAGGTGAAATCATGATATTTCCTGCAAACTAGAAAATGACAGGGAAAAGGAAGGAAGGAAGGAAGGAAGGAAGGAAGGAAGGAANAAAAAAAAAAAAAGCACCAAACATGAGAAATCAAGGTGTCATATGCATTATTCACATAAACATTTATTAATTTGAAATATCCATAATCTTCTGGAATATATTTTCCAGAAGTATCAGGTCAAGTGATTCAGGGGGCTTAAGCAAAGAGAATGACTGTGTCAAGCTTCACATTCTGGGTGATTCTGTCAAGGTGCAATGATATATATAGAAAAAACCATGTGACGCTGTTGTCATCAACCAAGAATCAAGGATTACATTTAGAAAGCAAGGTTCTCATCTGAGTTGCAGTGATGTCTAACTTCTGTAGAGTGATTCTAAATTTTTAGTGACTTCAGATAAAACTCTTGTCTGATGCAGCCTAGAAGTAAGCACATGCTGGTATTGGTACTCTAATTGATGTGTTAACGTTCCTGTGGCAGAGTCAGGAGGAAAGGAATTCTCATCTTGTTATGATGCCCCAGTTCAGGTGCTGCCATGCAGATACTTCCCTGAAACACAGGTAATAACCAGAGAACTCTAGTCAGAGACTCAGAATGTTTTATGTTTTCTTGACAGTCTCTGATTGCAAAATTCCAAGGACTCTCTTGCAGTAACCTCTATCTGGGGAGCACACAGCATTCACATTTACATCTCTTATGAGTTTGTCAGCACTTTATCTGTCATTGGGAAGGGGAAAAGTACCCATAACGACCATGTGTTTTTGGAACACTCAGCAGGTGAAATAAGTTCTTAAACTGGGTGTTAAGACAACTCTGTCTTTTCATGACCTGTGTCTCTCTCACTCCCACTCCTTCCTCCCAAGACTGGGTTTTGAAACACAGTCTTTTGATTTAGATTTGTAAGCAGCTTTGATGAAAGATATGCAATGGTTTTACAGACTTTCTGTCTAGTGCAGCAACTCAGAAGTATTAGCACATCTATCCACTCATGCAATGGAAAGAAAGACATCAATAATGACTGTTTCACAAGAACTCAGTAAGTGTGAGGACACACTTTGGGAGTAGCATAGTATGGAAGTAATACAGTAAATCACTGAAAGAACGTAATAAAAATACATTGGGATTATTTTTAACTTTACCAGAAGAATGATAAAAGGATTTAAGTGCTACTTTTCTTTTGTACATTCTGATTATTTACCTCTTTGCATTTTGCCTTCTCAGAATATTTCACACATTGACAATCTGTCACTTTTGAGTTTCTTTTTAGTAGATCTCCAAGCTTTAAAATTTTTTTTAGGTAAAAATTACAAGATTTTCCACCTTTTCTTCTATTACTCCTAAGAATTTGAAGAACTGTATAAATCCAGTAAATGGATTTTGGTGTCAAATAGTTGTCTTTGAATTACCCACATAATTGTAGAAAGTTTTAAAGACACAGTTACCTTAATAGGTTTGCTATATCTTTCCAACTGAGATTACAAAATCTGAAATAAG
The DNA here is from genome assembly GCA_013389865.1 of Piaya cayana. NCBI lineage: Eukaryota > Metazoa > Chordata > Aves > Cuculiformes > Coccyzidae > Piaya > Piaya cayana. The sequence continues at coordinate 71,131 of WAAB01023954.1, read as the reverse complement.
GATTTGTGCTAGTCATGTCGTGGCTATGTTAAATTAAGATACATTTAATATACACAGAATGAACTGAAAGCTCTTCAAGGCAAGGATCCTGTCTGCCCTTCAGTTTTGAAGTATTTTGACAAATGGAAGCTGTATTGTAGACAAATGCCCATGAGTGGTTTTGTCATCATAAGTTAGTTTTACAAAAAGATGATATTGCCTTGCTCACGAATCATGATATCTCTGCCTCAATTCTGTCTGCTCCTGTACCTATGTATAACTGTCCTGATGGAATTCATGCATTCAATATATCCTATTGTGTCAAATCATGTCAGTGAGAAGTCTCAACAGGAAAACATTTACCTGGCTGCCTTATTATTGTTTCTATGAGGCTTAGGCAAAAACATCACCTTGCAAAAAAATGAAGGAACTACATGTGGTCACATGTCCAGGTGGTATCTCTCTTCTTCCTACTGTGACTTTTCTCCTTACAATAAGAAGTACTCAGATGTCTGATCTATTGGGAGTCATAATGTCAGATTATGTCTCTATAGTTCATATTATAATATAGCTGTTTGAAATATTTATTGGTGTTAGAATCTTCCTCATATTCTTGTATATATCCAAACCTATAAACCACAGCATCATATGACTACAGAGGTTATAGTTATACCTGTCAAAAAAAAAATCATCAAGGGAACTTGATGGGTACTGGAACTCAATTAATTATAATGTTAGATAGCTAGTACTCAAAACATGTCTGGTATTTTCTTTGTCCAGAATGACTACTTTCCTAAACAATTCCTGAGCACGGTTGGAGAGACAGCATGGAGTAGAAAACTTTTCCAGAGGACTATCTTCATGCAGTTTCCCCCCTTCAGAAGATGAAAACTATAAGTTATGTATGCAGGATATTCTATACAATTTTACCCCTGTGCAAGCAACATTTACTATACATATAGCTACAATCACACTTTTTCTGACCTAAAGCATGCTAAAATATTTTCAGGAAAAAGGAAGAGGTACAACATGTGGACCTGGATAGTCTGCATCAGAGTACTGCAGGTCTGATGCTTAGGCAGGTGGAAACTGATAATTTGAGTTTGAGTACAGCTGTGAAAACATGGAGTTTGGCCTACTGGTTTGCAATGTGTTACCTGATGTGTTTGGAGGGAAAAAAGTAAATAAGCCATGATCTGAAGTAAAGATTCCCTGATTTTTTAAAGTAAGGCATAACGTGCACTCCTAACTTCAGAAATTCACAGAATTTCTAGGTTGAAAAAGATACACAGGATCATTGAGCTCAACCATTCCTATCAACCACTAAATCATACCTCTCAGCACCTCATCCACATGCCTTTTAAACAAGTCCAGGGAAGGTCACTCAACCACCTCCCAGGGCACCCTGTTCCAATGCCCAATGACCCTTTCTGTGAAAAAAAATTCTGATGTCAAACTTGAACCTCCCCTGGCAGAGCTTGAGGCAATTCCCTTTTGTCCTGTCCCCTGTCACTTGGGAGAAGAGGCCAGCGCTCTCCTCTCCACAACCTCCTTTCAGGTAGTTGTAGAGAGCGATGAGGTGTACTCTCAACCTCCTCTTCTCCAGGCTAAACAACTCCAGCTCTCTCAGCCACTCCTCTTAAGGCCTGTTCTCCAACCCCTTCACCAGCTTTGTCGCTCTTCTCTGGACTCACTCCAGAGCCTCAACATCCTCCTTGTGGTGAGGGGCCCAGAACTGAACACAAGATTCAAGGAGCGGTCTCATCAGTGCCAAGTACAGAGGGAGAAGAACCTCTCTGCACCTGCTGGTCACACCGTTTCTGATACAAATTAATCCATTCAAGATGATAAATACTAGTCAGTAGCAGATAACCTCTTAATTTTATTCCACTGTGAGATCCTGAGGAGATCAAAATTTCAACCTTTTCCTTACACTGCAGAGGAAATACCTGATGCAACCTCCTAATACTCACACTGTTAGGAGTAAATTGCATTTTGAAGTACTCACTGGGTACTGTGCTTACTGTGCTTCTTAGATGCAGTACTTAAATATTTGTAGTTCCAGAAGTTGGCAGATTATTTTAAGGGGGGGAACTAAATAAAAACATTCTTCACCCTTCAGCAAAAAAAAAAAAAATTAAAGAATCCAAAATCACCCTAGTAGCCTCATATCATTACTTTTAAATTTTCATTCCCACTTGAGTATCTAGCTAAGTATTAAATAAATATTAACAAGATAAAAGAGTGACAAGGTGAAAGTTCAGCTCAACAGTTTTATTCATCTTACTCCTTATTCTTCACCTCACTGCCCTAGTTTTTCTTTGCTTTGACTCCGTTGACAAGAGTTTAGTCGCGCTGGCATGAAACTAGTTTAATGAAGTAGATGATTATGCTAACAAGATTCTTAAAAAAAAAAAAAAAAAGAATCTCTTAAGGAAGTTAAGCACTTTAATTGCAGGATACTAGAATTTAAGTTACCCAGACAATATTACCGGATACTTCTAATTATGATCACTCATCTTTTCCTGAACCCTTTAAAACCCATAATATAGTCAGTGTAATGGGTGGGTAGGTAGCAGTTGTGAACTAGTATGTCCTTGTCCCACATCTTTACAAGATGATCCCAATGTATTTACTAATATACATAGAAATACTGTTCAGTATAGATAGTTACTTTCCATCCTGGAATGCCAGGACAGCATTTCACAAACAAGGACAAGTCAGAACCAGTATTTTCTTCAGTGGTCCTGGTTGTGCAGCACATTCTAGGCCTGCTGGCATCCAACCATAGGATAATGTGGGCTGTTACCTTTTCCTGGTACCCACTCTATCATTTACCTCAGTTATAGGTGTTACCACTATGTATATTAAGCTCTGGGCTTATGTAAGATACCAAAACCAAGCATGAAATAATTACCAAAAAGTAGTGACAAAAGGCTTGCTCTGTAACCTCACAAGAATATCACAGAAAAACTGTAGCTGAGGCAGGAATCAGATTAGATTTTTTTTTTATTTCATTTTAGTTTTGGTGATATTCACTTAAACCAAGAGATTTAAACTTCTACTTCCACAGTTCTGCTTTATTGTCTATGTAATTCCTGAGATCTAGAGAAATTGAACAATTCTTCCTTCGTTTATGATGTATCTTTATTTCTTTACTCTAAGCCCATTCCTTCAGTGTGTTGAGCAATTCTTGAGGCCTTTGGCTTAAAAAGAGTGTAAGCATCTTGTATAATATTAAAGTGCTTGTGTGCAAGGAGACTATCAAATGTTGCCATTTCTCTACTTTTAGCCATTATAACCTATATAATTTACTGTAATTAAAGAAATTGAACATAAATTTTGCTTTTTAAATTGAGCTGATAGTAAAGAGGTAAATATGAACTGGTTTCTACAGTTCTGGTATAATCCTACATAAGTTAACTAAGGCACTTTTTTGTTTGTTTTAATGAATAGTTCTTCTCTTGGTTAAGGCAGCTTGGGTTTCAGATAGATAACCTCACATATAGGACACAGAAAACCTCTCACACGCTCCCTGGTGATTGTTAAACTTTTATCTGTTTCTGCAAATATATCTCTAGTTTCTTTTTACTCTTAGTCTGAAGCAAATATGAAATAAACTTTTGTTAAACATTTCTGTAAATATAGTCTCTCAGTTATAAATCTATGTTATTATCTAGCTTACAATCTATTTTTTTTGTCATTTTATGATGTTTATATCCACCTACAATAAAGGTTTTTTTCTGTCATGTCTTTTATTTTCTCTAGATTAGCAACCCAACCCAAGTAAAGGTTTTCATACTTGATGAAAGCACAAGTGCGATAAACACCCCATGACTCACAGCTCCCACTAACCAAGGAAAAAATGTATCCTATAGGATAAATATCATACTATTCAAGACAGTTGAATAATCTGCAGCTACTTTGTGTATAAATTGTTCATCTTGCAAATGTATTTTTAAATCATAAATATTCAACACATTGCTTTGAATAGGCTATTTTGTGTCTGTTGACTGTTCAAAAAGCAGTTGCTTTTATTTATTCAAAATATACTCGGTTCAGTGTGCTTTACCATGTCAACCACACCCATGCATTTTCTTTTTTCTTTTTCTGAGGAAGAATCTTTATAGAAATTGCCTGCTACATACGTTCCATTGTTCATGTATCAAGAAAATTATTTGCACACTGTGCACCCAAACTGCATGCTGTCACAAAGGTATACAAATGTTTTCTGGAATCAGAATGCTAAACAATTGAATTTCAATTGACAACAGAATTTTTGAGGGTTCTTTATTTTATGTAGATTTCCCAATTATTTAAATTTATTGATGTTCAGATCAATTTTGTACAAAAAACTGGAGATATATCCATCTAAACCTTGGGCATGCTAACATACATATTAATACAAAGAAAATCCCTAACATTTATTTTAATAGTTTCATCTCAGGAAACATTTTTTCATGGGTTTTATTTCACTTAAACAATGGATTTTTTATCAACTTCAGAAGTCAAGATACTAAAATCCTACTTGGCAGTGTTGAGGTTTAGAGTTCATTTAGAAGGCTGGTAATAAAGTCTGTTTCAAATATCACCGGATTTTCAAGGGATATTGAGCAAATCATACATTATAATTGTTCTCCGATTTACTTACTTTACTGAGATCAGAAGAAGCTGGTGGTACAGAGTATAATACAGGCAGAATTTGGGTTCAAATCTTTTTTTTTTTTTCCACTTTTAGTTCCTCATATATAGAACAAAGACTATCTTAGTGGAATATCTTCTGAATGTAAGGTGGTCATGTCCCATCTGAAGTCCAACCACCTGAAGCTGGCAAGCATGCAGTTTCGTGTTTTAGTATACAAAATAGCAAAGACATTGCTTTTGCATTAAAACTGTAAAGAAACACTTTTCTGTTTGAAAATTTCTACCTCCCAGTGGAAGAAAAACCACACAAGGTCTAGGAAAATATTACATATCCTTGGTGTGAAGTGTATGCCCAATTTATCCATCCCTGTTCAGTATTGAGAACTAAATAATGAATGTGGAGTGCTGGTTCTGTATCCAAGTAAAGCACAATGCAGTTAATCATTATCCAGTTTAAAAATCTCATTTTTTTTACTGCTTTGGTTTATGGTTGGGATATTGTTATCCTCTTTTCTCTTCTGCTTAATTGTTTTAATTCTTGTTGAAGTGGTAGTTCTGAAGAATGTTGATTTCTGCCCACTTTCCCATTTTATATAAACTAATACCTTCCTGAGAATTAAGAATTCTAGTGTCTGGTTGTTGCAATAGGTAAATATAGAGTTTTATTGCTCTCATGCAGGGTTTGGTGGGGGATTTTCAACTTGCATTGAAACATCAGGTCCTGTCTTATATTACCTCTCAAAGTGAGGTTTGCTATTTCCACAGACACGTCATTACACATTTTTAAAAGTTGAGAAAGACAAAACTTTACATAAGTCACCTTAGTAGTTGTGCATCATCTTTTCTCAGCTTTTCTATGTTTACGATAAACAGGCGTTTTCTTAAACCAGTAGTGTAAAACCACATACTAGTATTTTTCTCTGCTGTTATTCACAGAGACAGAGCACTGTACAATTTTTTAACTTAGAACAGGTATTAAATTCTAAATTTGGTGAGTCAAAATGGTGATTATCTTGCTGTAGTCAGTGTTGATATCACCTCAACTTGAATATTATGTGCAGTTCTGGACCCCACAACTTAAGAAAAATGTGAAGGTTGTTGAATGTGTCCAGAGGAGGACAATAAAGCTGGTGAAAAGACTGGCAGGAATGTCTCATGGACTTTGGGCTTTTCTCATCTGGAAAAAAGGAGGCTGAGAGGTGACCTCATTGCTCTCTACAGCTTACCAAGGAGGAGAAGTGGAGAGGGAGGTGCTGATCTCTTTTCTCTGGTATCTAGGAATAGGATGGGAACGGTTCAAAGCTGTGCCAGGGAAAGTTTAGACTTTACATTATGAAGCATTTCTTCACTGAGTGTTTGGTCAAAACCTGAACAGCATTTCTAGAGAGGTGGTTGATGCCCCAGCATGTCAGTGTTTAAGAGGTATTTGGACGACACCCTTAGCAACATGCTTTAACTTTTGGTGAGCCCTAAATTGGTCAGGCAGTTGGACTAGATGATTGTTTTAGACCCCTTCCAACTGAAATGTTCTGCTCTGCTCTGTTCTGCTCTGCTCTTCTCTGCTCTATTCTATTCTGTTCTGTACTGTTCTGTTCTGTTCCATTCCATTCCATTCCAACAGGAACTACTCTATTTTTTCACTTGCGTTTACCAATATATTTCTGTGTTTTAATTAAAAAAACCTGCTTTCCTTATGTCTATAAAAGAAAAAAAATATATTATTTTAAATAGTTCTTGAGGGAGAAACATAAGTTCTTTCTACACTACAACTTGGGACATGATCTCTTATACAAGGGAGAAATCAACAGAATAAGAAATTTGGGGTTCTTTTGCACAAAATTATGACTATCATTTAAAATATAAGACATATTTCCCAAAACAGCATTTGACAGATTGCATTTGAGTTTCCAGTTTCTCTTTTGAACTATTTTATATTTTTTCTTTGAAATACAGGTATCTTCCACTTTTCATTAATTCTATGATGATGTCCCTGTCATACTTGGAGGATTCATTAGGATAAAGAGATCATACTTTATTTTAAATTGCAACAACCAGGTAATTTTGGCACCATCCTACCGCAACTGAAAGTCTCAAATGAAGCTGCTGTAATTCACTGCATAGAATGCTGAGTAAAACTCCTGAAAAGGAAATCAAGAATATCTACACATTAAAAATATTTCATTTGCTCTACTTTAATGAGATGTTTATGTGGCTTTGAAACTGATAGAAGGATGATAAAATATCTTGCAAAAAGCATATAAGAAGTTCTAAAGCTCAAAGTGGAAAAAACTGTTGTAGATACCTCCCACCATGAGTGAGTGACTGTGTTATCTAAGCAACAATATATGACAGACTGTGCAGCAGTGCTGATTAATGGACATCTTGGGTGTGTAGCAAGGCATGAAGTGAAGCTGATGCATGCAAGAAGTACATTAATCATAAGAAGCTTGAGATCCTGAAGCATCTTACTGTCACTCTATAATGAATAGGTTTTACATATAAAAATATGTGTTGTTTATGCTTATTTTTAGTTCTGTTATATGTACTAAATTTTTATGACCTTTTTTCCCTTTCAAAGTGTGAATTATACAAGCAATCTGAAAGCTGTTCAATAGTTCAAAGAGCCACTTTAAGTTGCTAGAGGCTAAAGGACCTTTGAAAATGTATTTATACATGTATATTTATTACAGATTGCAGTTCTATGATGTTTATTGTGTTTTACATACTTTTTTTAAAAAAAGTCCACTTCTTATGAGAACTTGCTTTAAGAAAATGATAAAATTGACTCTATAAAGTTGGCTGGTAAAGTAGCAGCAAGAGTCTGCCTTTCATTTTCATCACCTTGACTGTCCTTTTTACTTGCCTATATCTTTGTGTCTTTCTAGCAGGCTGTATATCATGTTTGATTGTCATTATATATATCTATCTTGCTAACAAGAGGGGAACACAAATTGTTTCTTAATCAGCAAATTTTAATATCTCAAGCTTTTAGTCACCACTCTAGGGAGATCATTATGCTTTGAGACATACTGGGCATTTTTATTAACATTTATTTACTAAACTCTCTAAATTTTAAAGAACCTCCTATATACCTTCTCATACACAATTCATGTAAATAAGTATACCATTACTTTCATAGAAGACATGGCTCTTTCTACTCCTAAAATTAACTACAGTTACGGGTGACAGAAAAGGTAAAGAGACTTTAAAGGAAATCTGCCTGGTTCTTGAAGGATTCTGGAAATACTAAAAAAAAATCAGCTGAACTTTTCTCAAGCAATTCAATATTCAAAGGCCAAAACCTAATTTATCTAATGACATCTTCATTTTAATAAAGTGCCTCATGACTTTGGCGACATAATGCTTAAAAGTGTAGCTGATGACATGCACAACATGTTTTATGTTATAATGTCCACAGCTCCACAGTGTCCCCTCACATTCAGCTCATGACACTTTCTGGTTTGCTTCTCAAGACTGAGACATTTCTGTGTCATATAAAATGTATTTATTTTATTCTTGTTCCTTGGCAATGAACTATGGGATTTGAAAGATCCAAAAGAAGCTTATGTTTCTAACTGATAGCATATCTGTGTCATTTATATGTTCCTGTGTGTATCAGTAAGGTTATAAGTCCACACAGAGTTCTCATGAGAAATTGCAGTAGATCTTGCTAAGGTCACAAGGATCACCACTATGGCAAGACATTAATGCTGTATTAGGAGAATATATCAGGATTCTTTAATCATAGTACTGATAGTTTTAGTTTGACCCATCTTGCCCCTTGGCTATACAAATCTTTTTACTAAAATACTACTTCCTCATCCTTTTTGCACTTAATGACAGTGTTTATTTATTAATTTTTATATTTTCTACTTTAAAGATGAATGCTCCAAGGGAATTTAGAGTTTTTTTACAAGTACTTCAGCAAAAAGTAATTTTCTGTCACTGCATAGCTTAGCTAACATTTTTGTCTTGGAATATAGTTAAGGCATTCATTTCATTTTAAGTGAAGTAAAACAAGGTTCACTAGACAATATGTACAAGTTACATAAAGCTCTGAAGCAAATCCATTCTTTAAAATGCAACCTTGTCTAGCTGCATTCAAAATTTTTACAAATTTTGTCTTAGAACTGTAAGTAATTGTCAATTGCCTTCTTTTAGTGTTGTGGCTTCAATTCACCCAGAGTCACTGAAGTTTCTGATTCCAGTATCCCTAACTCAATTACTACAGATTTATCTTAATTTTATTACATTATTAAAATTTTAGGATATATTTAAATTTTCTCTAATTATTTTCTTATCCTGTTCTTTTCCTTTGTACCATGGAGCTTAGGAACAATGTAAAACACTCTTACAAAAAGCCAGCTTGCATTTGGAGTTACCATACTTTCCAAAACTTCAATGAATTCAGCAGTCTGTGACAGCAAAAACTGTTTTACAGACTTGTGATAGAACCGTTTCATGAGTTTTGGTCCTGTTCTGTCTCACGCACTCTATGATAAGATGATGCCTTTGGTTCCTCTGAGGCTCAGGGTTTCCTGTAGGCTAGATATGTATTGTCTCCATTGATGTATACATATACATATATATATATATACACATATATACATACACACATACACATACACATACACACATACACGTACACTACTCAGGCACAATGGCATGTGATATAGTGAAGATGTCTGAATCTAGTGCAATTTGCATAGACCCACCTATCAAGCCTGTCAAGGTCCTTCTAGATGGTATCCCTTCCCTCCAGCCCGTCAACCATGCCACACAGCTCGATGAAAAGGCCACCAAATTTTTTCAGTCATGGTTTTCATTTAGTGAAAAATGCTGGTTATCACCAATCCTCTCCTTTATTTTCCATGTGTCTGAGCAAGGTCTTTCCAGTCACAAAGGTGAGATTGATCAGCCTGCAGTTTCCCAAGTTTTCCTTTTTTCCTTTATTTAAAATGGCTGTAATGTTCCCCCTTTTGCAGTCAGTAGGAGCTTCACTGGACTGCCACAACTTCTCAAAGATGATAGTGGCTTAGCCACTTCATACATCTGTTCACTCAAGAGCCACAGATACATCTCATCAGGTCCTATGGACTTGTGTACCTTAAGGTCACACATCGACTTGATTATAACATATACATTGAATTAATTTTAATTACTTTGTTAATCAATTGATAATGAAGCATGGATAGAATTTTGAAATATTAAACTAATAATTTCTAAGTTGTCGATAAACCAAATGTGTTATCAACATTATTCTCATGCTAGATCCAAAACACAGCACTACACCATCAACTAAGAAAAAAATAACTATCTGAGACAAAACCAGGACAGTGTCATTGAAGAATGTTGTTAAGTACCTTCAAGAAAGCTATTTAGACCATTTTATCTCTTTCTCATCCACATGCTTTTTGATTCCTTTAAAAATCTTTTGTGTTCAGACTTTCTTTTATAAGAACAATGTTGACTTATTCATAACATTATTATTAATACCTAAACCAGCAAATCTCAGTCTTTCATTTTGTATTACTTTGATTTGTCTTTCTGGTTAGCATTTCAGCAGGTCCTATTTAAAGTATTTTGAAAGGAAAAAAAAATTAGTCTCCTCCTCCCCTCTGAAGAAACTAGAAGAAACATATTACTTTTCATTCTATGGTACAAGGGCAGTTACAAATAAGAAATAACTATGACATTAAATTTTGAACATTTAGCAATTTCATACTCAAATTCCTTTACAATTCTAGGAGGAATACCAGCTGATTGCATCAATTTATTACTATTCATGTTATTGAGCAGTGCTGAAGCCTCTTCTGTCCACATTACAACTTCAGGCATGTTTTCAGATGAACCTTCTGTGAATAAAGGTTCTGCTGTCAGAATACCTAAAATCTCCAGCAACAGACATAGATGTGAAAGAATAATCTACATTTCCTTCTGCTCTTAAATTTTTAGACACTTCCTTTAGTCTTTCATGGTTTATTTACCCTAAAGACTCCCCAGAAAGCATTTTTTGAGCGGAGTTGGGGGATCAAACTTGTGTTATTGGCCTTTTTACATTTAACTTTCCAGAGTTAATGTTCTATTTTACTTTACTCATTTGGACATGACTTTATTTTTCTGAGGGATATTTTCTCACTTTTAACTGCTTCTTGCATTTTTTTAATTTACTCTCTTTTAAGTCTTTTCAATACTGTCCCTCATTTCTTTTGACACTTGTAAACATTCCCATATATGTAAGCATTTTAATCTTTCTTAAGATGAGTAGTTCTTTAATTGAAATAAAGTATTTTCCCATGTGGAAATGTGTTTAGCAGTTCCCTTTTGTGGTATCCTTTTTCCTTTTCACCAGAGTCAATGAGCTTAGACTACTGCTTCAAACTGAATATATGACTTTTAGGTGAATTGCACACAACTAAGGACTGAAACAATTCTTATGATCCTTAAGATCTGACTTCCTTTTACTATAATACTCTGCTTTAGAATACATGTTGCTCATGATGAGTTCTGGAGCTCAAATAGGCACTACTGTATTCCAGATTCATGCTCTGTGCACAAATATACCTGTTTTACCATTCTCCTGGGGAAAATGTTTCATTTATATTAGATAATTAGAACTTCTGGAGCCCAAAACAGGAGAAGAAACATAGATTTACAGTCTTTCAGTAAAATGTTTAGTGTACTAAGCAGGAAATCTGGATTCCAATAGCCATTAACTTAAAATGTACAATTTCATGTTGTTACTTCATAGAACATGAATTATAGCTTTGTGGTCCAGGGCTGGTTTTTTTAGTATTCTCATGCACAGAACAATAAAGAAGAATTCAGGCACTGTTGAATTGCAACAGTCAGTTTAGAGCTGAAGTCTGTGAAATTTTTTGCACTGTCAAGTTTAACTTTTTGAAAGACTCCTATTGAAAAGCAAGGTCAAATTGCAATTTTAGGAGGGGAATAGGTTTTGTGAACTCTGTCATCACTTCATTTTGCCTCTATGCAAAGAAAATGGTATCTTATGTTCCAAGTCACAGTACATTTATTCTCAGATAGTTTTACACTGCATTCACCACCAAATATCTCTGTCAAAATGTTTATGTCAACCATAGAACTGTTATAGAAAGTAACTACGCTTCTGTGGCTTGGAAAGAGCAGATTTCATCTGGGATTGGCACATCTTTTGTCTCACAGCATAACAGAAATAAACTTCCAAAGGTTGAAGTACAGTGTGGTGATGAATGAGGAATGCGTCGATTTCTGTACTGTTTAAATAAAGGTTATCACCCTCTCCCAGCATTCATGATATTAATTGACTCTTCACAATACAGGTTCTTATATGGATTTGAGCATCATGAAACTGAAGCTCTTCAGACGTGCTAAAGAAAATATTTTCAAAGTATCATAGTAAATGAGATAAAAATTATTACTTTCAAATTATAATCTAATAATTAATTTAGACTAAAAATATGGACAAAATATAATGTCTACTGGGAAGGCTTGGATTCATTTTTTGCATTTATATATTCAGAACCTCTGTGTTTGAATATAAAATCTTTACAATGAAAACCCTATATGTGAATTCTAAAGCACGCAAAGGAAAAAGGCCAAGTGTGCACTCACTGTCATCATGAGCTGGCTGGATATATCCTACACTATTGACACTGGCTAGAGAAGTTAGGCAAACTTATTTACAGAACAGCTCTATGGAAGCTATTGGCTGAGTGGTCACCTGTCTGTGACCAAAGGTTTGATTTTGTGCATCCTAACTGTGTTACTTTTGCTCATTCTCATAGGAGAAAATGCTGTTGAGCAATGTAACTGTATTCAATGTGAAGATGTACAAGATGGGAAAAGTTACGATACAGAAAAGACAAATAACTGAGATAGCAATAATAGCTCAAGCATTCATGGAGAAAGCATAGGCTTTCATGAAAAGTTATATACCCCTTAAAAATGCTCACAAACAGAAGATGACATTCAGCGCCACAGTCTAAAGCACATTTAAAGCAATGGAGGATGATGTTTAGTGTTTGAACAAGTTGGTAACAGCAGTCCTAGCTATCTATTATGTTCTAGCTAATGTGTACTGGCTGCGCATTTCCTGCTTGCAAAGCCTCTTCGCACAGTAAAATAACACTTGAACAGAAGTGTTCATATGGGAGGTTACATTGCCACCTGATAAGACAACAGACTTTAAACTCTATAAATCAGCTAAATGTACCATTTTGTCATTTATTAGCAACATAAACCAAGATCAGGAAGAACAACTTTTAATCCATCTTCTCTTCCAGCATGGGTCACAGTCAAGAGTAAGAAAGTTTGCAAAAAATATAGAATTAATATGGCAACCCTTGGGTTTTTTTGTATTGTTGTAGTACCCAACTTCCACATTGAGAAGCTTTTGTGATTTTTTAACTGACCATGAACATTTTTACTGAAAATTGAAATCTATGTCTTTCTAGCTGCTCGCTTATATTTTGTAGGAGAGAAATTATATGAGGTGATGGTGTCATTCATATGATATTCCTCAGGAGACCAATTTAAATCTTCATGAGGCTTGAAGGGTCACTTCTATGTTCTTTGCTTTTTCCCTGCAGAGAGTGATTTATACAGGACAAGTTTATGACTGAACAGCTTTTGCTTGTCCTGGTTTAAATAAGTGACAAAGAACAACTGCTGTGTTTATAAATATGACTGGAGGTAGATTTTGATCAACATTTTATCACCTATTCAACCTTTCTCAAGTGAGTATAGGCTATATTAGGATGTATTTATTCAATAAAAAAAAAGACTTGAATACTTAGGATACTGAGCATGTAGGCAATTTTTTTTGGATCTTAAACAGCCTTCATCAGCATCATTCTCACTAGCTTTTAGCATGCATATAGATACAGTTACTGTTATGGAAATTGTAGAATTCAGATTCAACAACCTCAAAGCTGTATAAGTGATGAAGGAAAACCACTAAAGTCTCACTGTCCCAATTCAATAAGAAGAAAGATTGACCTGGAAAGGGGCTAATCTATACTGACCTCAATTAATCGTTAATGTATAAATGAATATTATTAATGTTGATTCATCACGTATTAGATTCAGCTTCTGCCATTAATGCCACAAAACCAGACATTTCAAACATGCTCACAGCCCTCCCCCTTCTCTCTCCATCATGCACGTACACATACTAATCTTTTCATTCCCATTTTGAACTCCAGATCTTACTGCATCAGATTAACAAGTTTGAATGTTAGATAAGACTCTTGAAAATGCCTCCTCATTAGCTAAACTCTATCCACATTGAAAATGGTACTAAAACCTCTTGCGCTGATTTACATGGTTAAAGAAGTGGGTCACTGCTACGCACTGGTAGGAATATCTTCCTAAAGTTTTAAGCATTCTCTTCATATGACTGGAAAAATGATCTAGCATGGTATCAGGGAACTCCTATTGTTTGTGTGAGTTCATTGCAAAATGAAGTTCAAACATCTAAGGCCAGGAATGTTACAAGTGCAGTTAGCCTCTGTAGTGCAATTATCCTATTAAAACAGTAGAAATAAAATACAGTGTTTTCATACATTTCTAAAGAGATCCTCATGACATTTAGATTTTATTCACACAGAGCAAAAACATAGCATTATAAATTAAATCACTGAAATACTGCTTGTTAATACACTTACATCTCACAGCAAGGTCATCCTGTATGCCCTGTAGCAGGCCCAGAAAATAATGAGTAGGGTGAATATATCACATTACAGAACTGAATTGTTCTTAAATTAAATCATAAAATATAGACTCTGACAGTCAAGCAGATTATGAAAGTCCAACAAAAGAAAATAATACTGAAGTATGGACATTAGTCCACCTCCACCTCAGGGTGCCACACATGTTGTATAAAGCACATGCAGCCAAATTGTCACATGGTGTAAACTGGTATGACTCCTAGAACTGAAAGAATCTGTGCCAACTCATTCCAGTCTGCTTCATCCACATGTATACATTACTATAAGGCGACTATTGAAATATTTGGACCTCTTGAAAAAATGAGAGAGAAAAGCAAAATACTCTCATGGAAGTTAACAAGCCCTGGTAAGGGAAGTAAAAATGAAATTAAAAGTTGAACACAAAAGAAGAAAGAAACAAACAAAAAAAATAAACCAGATTGAGATTTAAACGATCTAATTCAAGATTACAAAAGGTTAAGATGGGGAAGGCAAGTATTGTACTCAGGCTAGTAGATTTTAATGTATTAATTAAGGATCTGTAAAAGATCATGCTGGGGTGACAGCCTCCTGATGACACATTTAATTAGTTGAATCTAATCTGTAGTGTAAAAGATAATGAGGAATTCTAAAACTACAGAACAATGGCACAGGAAGTCTTACATCTTCAAAGTGAGGCAAATTGGAAAGAAACTATTGAGCTACTCAAGCAAACCTAGGGGAGCCTTGGTAACTGTAAGCCCTCTGGTAATTTCCTGAAGTAATTTAGAAAAAGTTAACTAAATAAATGGTGAATAATGTTTTGCAAAGAAAGAAGTATGAACTACTAACCACAAAAAAGGTCTGAAAATCAAAGCTTCTGAAAATGTTTTCTCCAGCATCCTAACTCAAATATTTCCCAGTGCACTGTTTCAGTAAGCAATATATATTAGAACAGGTTTCTCCTGGCTACATCTTATGACCACATCTGCGATCATAGCTACTCCAATGACTTCTCCATACCCAAAATTACTCTTCTGAGCTCTCGATGAGTTCTAGTTTTTTACATGTTATAACACTACAGGAAAGGACGGTGAGGATACATGGACTTTAATTTATGGTTAATAAGAAACGGCATAGCTTACTATGTTATGGTGCTATTGATTTTAAAAAATATCAGATATCAGTTGGTCACACAACTAACTGCCAGTGATAGTGTTACCACTGTAGTTCTCCCTACAGATATACTTTCTAAAGCTTCATATTAGGGTTTTCTAGAATATGTGAATAAGTCTTTTGATTAAATTTCTATTGTCCATTCACTACCATGTATCAACATCAGATCTGGTAACAGAAATGCAGGTATTAACTGTCCCATACAGTAGTCTATCTCAAGGCATTCTGAAACATCAGGCAAGACGCAGTATCCACCCATAGCAGCATAAATCAGATTATGAAATCCATACGTTTGACACAGAAATGGATTTCTTCCACATTTTTTATCCAGATGTTGATTGACTTTTGCTGGGGATTTTGAAATGAGATGAACAAGGGCTTGCATGTTCCTTTTCAGGTTTTGATTTATTTGAAAATTTTGCTTTTCCCTTCCTAAAAAAATTTTAAAATCGAAAAAAGAGGTTTTAGAAATTTGGAGGAGGAGAGATGGCTTTGCAGGTGTATTGTTTTGATTTGTTATTTTAATGTATTCTAGGCTGAACCATAGATGACAAGGTTTAGCTTGGAGCTAGTTTTCTTTTAATAGTTGAGTTATAAACTCCCACAGAAAGGGCTATAATAGAAACACTGACAAGCATTTAACTATAACTGTGGTAGCAGGGTTGTTATAATAATTGGATTTGGGGTAGAATGCAGAGCTAAATTTACAGATTCTTTCTGCCTTGAGGGAGCAATTCATTTCCATCTGAAACAGCTAAGGCAAAACTAAATATCAGAATATAAAAAAGACATGAAAAAAATAAATACTTCCATCTCTATTAGATTCAAAAAAACAAGCATTATTTGATAGATTTAGTGATGCATGAAATATTGGAGCTCACATCTGGGAATAGTTGAAAAAAGAATAAATTGATATATATTGACTCTCTGAATTTGTTGCTTTAAGTGAAAATGTGAAAGCTGATATCTGACATGAGAGTTTTTCTCATTGGTTAATTCATTGGAGTGTTAAATTAAACAAAAGCACCAAAACAATAAAAGAAGAAATAAAGGTGAAAGCAATTAAGAGCTTTTCCTGCAGATCTTTCTTCTGAGAGTCCTGTGGTTTACCACAATTTTAAAAAGAAAAACAAACACCTTCTCTTTTTTATTTTTTTAAATACCAAGTTTGACAGCTCTTGATAACATCTAAGTGTTTGTACAAGCAAATGAAACTTCTGCAAGAAAATGTAACAGTATCAGTAACACCTATGGTAACACAGAGACTTTGCAGAAGGGCCTTCACAACTCAGGACTTTTTTACTATTTCCCTTGTTAAGTATGCAGTGCTTCTATACATCCATTTATTTCTTTAAAATAGCCATTATGCTACCTCATCAATAGCTTTCCTTTAGGTGATAAAGATAATTTTGTAGAAAGAGATGCCGAGTCAGGTCTGGAATTCAACTCAGTGAACTTAATTGTTCCAGACATGTAGGCAGCTTGTACTAAGATTTCTATCAAAAAGCAACCTTTAAAAATTGACAGGGGAGAATTTGATTCTTTTGAAAATCCATACCTAATATGACCCAGATGATGATGTTCAATTATCCATTAAATTCAACAGTCATGCATCTTTTAAAATGTAGTCAAGCATCTTTAATAACTAGGCTTGAGCAGCAGCGCTTGCTAAGAAAGCATTGAAGTAGAATTTAAATTTAAAGATGCCTGCATCAGAAAGTATTTTTAATGACTTTGCATTCTGACCACCTGATATGGGTGAGCAGTGGACATTGTGTAGCTGGACTTCTCCAAGGCTTTTAACACAGTTCCTCATAGCCTCTGAGAGAAACTGGTGCTCTACAGTCTAGATAAGCAGTCTGTGTGATGGATGAGGAACTAGCTAACAGGCTATACTCAGAGTCTGGTGGTAATTAGTTCTTTCTCAAACTGGCTATGAGTGTCAAGAGGGGTCCCTCAGGGATCAATATTTGGCTCAAAGTTGTTTAATATCTTCATAAGTGACATGGATGTTGGAATATAGAGCACCCTGATGAAGTTTGCAGATGACACCAAGTTGAGTGGGGACACTGACAGTCCAGAGGGAAGACCTACCCTTCAGGAAGACCTTGACAGGCTGGAAGGGTGGGCTAGTAGAAATCTTATGAAGTTCAAAGGTGTTAAGTGTAAGTTCTGGGAAACCATATTCCTGTAGTTGCAGCTCGGACTGACTTCCACCTAACTGGAGAGCACCTCTGTGCAGAAGGATGTGGGGATTTTGGTGGATAACAGGCTCAACTGGAGTGAACAGTGCTCTGCAGCAGCAAAAGCAGCCAACAGAATGCTGGGGTGCAGCAAGAAATGCATAACCTGCAAAAATGAAGTCATTATCCTACTCTACTCTATGTTTGTCAGGCTGCACCACGAATAATGTGTTCAGTTTTGATCCCTGCTATACAAAAAAAGATGTGTCCAGGATGGGGAGGGTCCAGAGAAGGGCCACTAAGTTGATGAGAAGACTAGGAAACCTACCATATGAAATAAGGCTGAGAGAACTGGATTTGTTCATCCTTGAGAGGAGAAGGCTTAAGGGAGAACTTATTACTATTAACCAGTACATAAAACATGTCTAACGAGGACAGAGACTACCTTTTTACAAGGAGTCACAGGGAAAAGACAAGGCGTAATGAGTATCAGTTGCTCCTGGGAAGATTTTGATTGAGTTCCAGAAAAAACCTTTTCATCCTGAGAATAGTTAAACATTGGAATAATCTAGCCAGGCGAGTGGTAGACTCCTCTGTGTTGGATATTTTTAAGGCTCAGCTTGAAAGGATGCCAGGATNTTCTGCAGCAGCAAAAGCAGCCAACAGAATGCTGGGGTGCAGCACAAAATGCATAACCTGAAAAAACGAAGTCATTATCCTACTCTACTCTATGTTCATCAGGCTGCACCAGGAATAATGTGTTCAGTTTTGGTCCCTGCTATACAAAAAAAGATGTGTCCAGGATGGAGAGGGTCCAGAGAAGGGCCATTAAGTTGATGAGAAGACTAGGAAACCTACCATATGAAATAAGGCTGAGAGAACTGGGTTTGTTCATCCTTGAGAGAAGGTTTAAGGGAGACCTTATTACTATTAACCAGTACATAAAACATGTCTAACAAGAGGACGGAGACTCCCATTTTACAAGGAGTCACAGGAAAAAGACAAGGCGTAATGAGTATCAGTTGCTCCTCAGAAGATTTTGGTTGGATTCCAGAAAAAAAAAAAATCATCCTGAGAACAATTAAACATTGGAATAATCTAGCCAGGGAAGTGGCATACTCCTTTGTGTTGGATATTTTTAAGGTTCAGCTTGAAAGGATGCCAGGATATCTCATTTAAATTATATATCACCTAAAATGTTTTGACCATGATCCTTGAGGCCTCTTCCAATCTAGTATTCTATAATTCTGTGATTCTTTAAGTGTATTTGAGCAAAAGAAAGATTTTAATGACTTTCCTTGATTTATCTGAGACCTGTCCTCTGTCCCTGGTCTGGGTTGACATCTTGCATTCCTTTCAGTAGATCATCAGCTGTCACTCTTCCTCAGTGGTCTGTATGGTAAAATGAAGGTCCTAGTATGTAGAACGAACTCCTTGTTATACTACTTAGAAAAATGCTCTGAACGATAATTGAAAATTGCTGTTATTCACATATATGGGCCTATTTCAATTAAATTCTAATCTTCCAAGAGCATAGCACTGAACAAAAATTTGGATTACCCTTTCCCTTTGTTCCTTCTTGGTCTGACAGAAGTGGACAAATCTCTTCACTTTGTCCAGTTAACTTGTTACTCTGCATTTGCTGACTGCCTACACAGCTGTTGTCCATCATACTCCCAAAGACAGATATGAGAATCAGAAATTTTATAAGCACATGAATTCCAGTATACTTAGTGGAATAGTTGTGAGCTGAAATATTATCCTTGATAAACCATTAAGGCATAATCTGCCCTTTTCAGTGTTTTCAGAAGTAAACTAATGAAGATTAGCTTTGGAATTATTTCTAAGATTGACTATGAAGTTACCTGTTGGAGCAGTGTACTCTGGCCTTGTATTGGTTCTATAAAATCTTGTTTTCTGCTGCAGTCTCTGAGTTTGAAATGTTTTGGTTTTTTTCTCTTTTATCCTAAGGATATATTTAGTCTAATGACTCTGTAGTTATCTGTTAGCATCCCCACAATGCTCTTTATAAGTGAGTACTCCCTTGTATCTTGAGACTGAGTCACTTGCAGCTGATGTACAGTAATTCATTAGACAAATATTGCTGCAGGAAACTGAACTAGAGAATTTGTTACATAGCACTCAACAGCCAAATGTTCACATATTTACTTAACCAGAAACATGCCAGAAGTTATGTTTATGATGTGCTTAAATATCGAATGAAAGCAAAAAGACACAAAAAATGGCCAAGAGTTGAACTAAGTCTGTATGTTGATTTAATAGTATAATGAAAGTAGAAATAAATGTAAAAATCTCACTAATTGATTTTTAACACTTTTCAACGTAGTTTCTACTTCAGTTTACTTTTCCAGGATAAGAGTTGTACAAAGCAACAAAAATTTCTGTTAGAAGGTTTTCCACAAAAAAAATAGTTGAATATTTTTGTATGCTTTCTCTCTTTGATTTTTTCTAGTGTTCTCAGTAATTGCCATGACTCTCTTTCTTGCCTCTATGTAGTAGTGTCTTAATCTCTGATGTTTTTGCGATTTTATTTCTTTCTTCTTACTTATGTGAAAGGTTATCTACATTTGCAGTTGTTTTCACTGTTCTCAGAAACAATAATGGGAGTCAGGAGTCAGTAGAAATCTTTTATCACTTTGGTTGTTTTGTTTTGTTTAGAATACGGAACAGTCAACACAGAACATTTATTCCAAAATAATGGGTAATTTTCCTGCATGTTCTTCAGTTTCTTAGGCTTCTTTACCTAGATGGAAGATCCTGAATGAGAGAAGGAGGAAGTTTTAGAGAGACAGAATATTTATTCATTAATAGTTTCTGTCCCATATTTTTGGGGTTTTGATGAATAGGTAATTTATACACTGTATGGTGTAATTGCATAGTTACATGGCACTGTCTCAAACTTTCTCATTGGATAATTGGGTGTTCTTTTCTTAATCTGCTCTTCTAGTAGGTTTTCCATTTATGAAAGAGGTAGTATTGTCATTGGGTATCTCTTTACCTATCATACCTTGTGCTTGTAGTAAATGTCCCCACTGATATTTGAAGAAGTAAAATGTCATTTTTCTTCTCTTTCATTGAAATCCTTACCTAATGTCCTGTTGTGATCTATTGTTTACCAAGTTTTTAACATCAGCTTCTCTTCAACCTATAATATTTTAATATCTATTGGTTATGAATGTGCATTATCCCTTGTAAAACATTTTCTCAGTGTGGCCTCTGTTAAAGTGCCGTAAGATTCATTTTTGCTACTACTAAATTGTGTTGTTACTGATTGCATCCTATTCACAAATTTCCTTTACTTGCAAATCATGATGTCTTGAATATTAATGCTGTGACACTATCACTTCCTAGGAACCCATTCAGTAGCATGCAAATTTCAAATTGATCAGGACTGATGAAATTTTCATGTATATCCGTCATGCAATATATGCCTGTTTAAGTTCTGCATTATCACACTGAGGAATTAGCCACTAGGTATGCAAGAACATACAAACAGTTGTGCATGTTAAACTGATGGTCTGTCAATCCCAGTAACTGGACTGGATATGAGTAATAAGACCATATTGATCTTCTGACACCCTTTCTGCTATGTATCCACATGATAGGTTCTACAGAAGAAGTATCTATTTACAGAGGAAGCCTTCCAAGTGAAAAAAAAGAAGGATTCACTCATAAGTATATCTTTGAGCATACACACAGTACTTACACTGAGCACTTAGATGCCTGCACTTCTTATAATAACAAAGGAAGAAGGTTTTCTTCAGAGAGTGACTGTGCCTTAAATTTTCTCTAGATCAGTCATGAAGAGCACTTCAGGGATGATGGGATGCCTTCTAATAATGAGATTCCTAAATCAGGCATCTCAGGTTAGTGCTTTAAATACAGCTGGATAGATAGCTCATTCCTTGGATGCCTAGATAATCATCATGGCAGGAGTCTAGAGGGTCTATGGTGTTCATGGCTAGTCAAGAGCCAAGGTTCTGAAAATTCAATTTCCTCTGTGTTTTATTTCTAAAGGGAAAGGGAAAGCAAACCTCCTGCAGAATACGCAGCTGAAATTCTCACAGCAAAACCCCTGTGGGTTTGGTTTACCTGTCCACAAAGTGCATATGTTAGAAGGGCTCTAGAAGAAACCATTTGGTGTGTTCAGATCCTCACAGAAAGAAAGATCATTTAAAAGGGGGAATGGAGTATGGGAAACAAGAAAAAAAAATTGTGATTATGAGTGTGCTGAATGTTTGGGCTTCTTGGATTAGAATTTATAGCTGTTATTAATCTGAATAGTACTGGAATATAAGATGATTTAAACCCTCTGAGTAATTTTTTATTTTTTTTTTCTTACAGTAGGCTTGTTACACAATATTATTTTCTGAATGTCATCTTTAACATGAAATTTACTGAGTACAAAAGTACACTAAGGAAGTCAATCTCTTGAGTCTGGGCATGTGGATCTGATTTGAACAAAGATAAATGGTCTCATTCTATTATAGGAACTTGTCATTAATAACAGTAGGTATTTCATGTGCATTATAACAAGTTCAGTGTCCTTTTGACATTTTACGAAGCAATGATAATGAAATTTGTGAGCAGCTACAGGGCTTTGTGTGAAAGAAAACAACACTTCAGATTATTTACTAAAGATTATTTAAAAAATGTCACATAAATAATAATCTTTTCCTGGGAGATGCTATAAATTCCATTAAAGGACTAAGAAGGAACTTTCTGAAAACTATATAGCACTTCATATAATAGTTTACTTCTGCAAATAGTCAATACTATAAAGTCTATCGCTGCACAGTTAAGAGAATCTTAGCAATTATCAGTAGATATGTAATATTTAGTAATCTGGACTGTATGAGCACCTAGGTAAGATATAAATTATGCTCCAGGGTGTTTTTACATTTACTCTTTTTATAAAAGCAATCATATTTCTTAATTTGAGGCTTCTCTGAGAATTCAGCATTGTGAACTTTGGTGTTATTTTATTTTGTAGCTAAGTTCTCACCTTTAATGAGGCATCAAGAATTTAAATATTAAGCATATAAATCACAGTAGTAGTGCTAGTAGTAAAAGTATTCCCGTTTCTTTAAAAAAGCACAGTAATTTGCTCTTGTAACATTAGATTAAGTTACCAATTGGTTTACATTTATTAATTTTGTTCAAGTAGTGAAAGAATGAGAAAAAGAATGCGTTTAACATCAATCTAGGAGGTCAGAGTCTTTACATGGTTTTTTACATAATTCTGCAGCTGACTGAATGGTAATGCTGGAAAACATCCCGTAGCATTTGTCTATGGGATAAGGAACATAATACCAGTCTATCAATCATAACTGTTATAATGATTTGTTATTTAATACCTGTAAATTTCTATTAAACTTAATAGTGTAAAATATTAGCAAAAATTTTTCTGACTTAAACCAAATCTCAACAGCTCATTCCATAAAACAAGTGTGACAAGGTATTGTTATGACAATGACTGCATCACCTCAAATTGTGGATTAATTGTACTTTCAACCGCTGAATCAAACAAATGGGAATAAGTGGCTAGTAGGAGAGAAACACTGCTCAAATCTTAATAGCAAAAAGAAGCTATTAGTAAGGTGTAGGAATGGAAATAGATACATTGGGGAAAGTAATAGTTAGATTGTGATGTGTGAATTTGGAAAGTTTTCTCAGTTAGAAAATGACCACTTAATAGACTGAAGAGAAGTAAGGGTTTGCAGAAACGTCTCTAATGGGAACTGATATTTGAAAGCAAAGGCTAGTGGAGCTGATTACTTTTCTCATTAGGCAGCATCTCTAACTAAATAAATTAAATGTTGCCATAAAACATTTCACAAAATCTGTCAAACTGAAAGATGTAATCTGGGAACATACCATGAAATTAGTGTAGATTCACAAAGAATTGGATTCAACAATCATTTTTATCTTATGCTACCTGACAAAAAGCAGTGCCAGCACAGTATATAATTTCACATGCAATTATTATTAGAGAGTCAAGTGAAACATTCTGAACTACAATATTCTCCCCATGTTTTGATGTCAAGTGCTGCACAAATCAATGGCTCCAGTGAGTAGAATTTTCTTTTTTCAATATTGTGCAGTATACCCTTTAGCAGCATCTTCCCCTTTTCAAAATAAAAGGTTAAATAAGACCCTTTCAAAGCATAGTTACGGGGGGCTGTGCCAAAAAAAAATAGCAAAATTATTTCTCAGGAAGGAGTGTGAAATTTTCTCAGCACACTAGCATACAGCACAGTGTCTTAGGCTCAGCGTTGCAGAATGAAGCATTGACAAAAGAGACATCCCTGAGGCCAAAGCTGATTGCTCCAGGCTCTCACTGAAGGTAGTGGTGAAAGACATCCTTTTGCAGAGGTGTTTAAGGGCTTTTGGATCAGGGGCTCCTCTGAAGATGTTCTGAACAAGAAATTTATTCAAAGGCAATGAGGAGAAGGGCTGTGAATGGGTCTGCCTGTAGCCAAAACAAGCAAGTTTGCAGATGACACTAATCTGTGGTGATGACACTAAGGTGGAAGTGTCAGTCTGCTGGAGGGTAGGGAGGCTCCCAGCACTTTTGGGTGAGAAGATCTGAGTTCAAATCACTTTTCTAAGTCAAGAAAAGGAGGAAATCATGCTACCTTTTCTAGACACTATGTGAATATTCACTGAAACAGTTTGTGTTCATGTGCATGACAAGGCATCATGGTGGCCATCAGGGAATTTTAGGTAGCTGCCTTGCTGACATTAGTGGTTCTCTTCTCAGCAAGGTACCGAACATCCAGAACTCTGGACAAATGAACAAATATCACTTTTTTATCTGCTATATTTGATGTGTTTGCCAAGCATACAAATAGTACATATCTGGGAAACCAGAAATATAGCAACCTTTCTTCAGTGCCTACTTGAGTCCCCTCAGTCTCTGCTCTACTTAAATGTCTGAGGGTACTAATAAGGTTACTGTTGATAGCTGATATTTGATTGGTGATATTTGATGGACTGTTGACAGTTACCACTTCTCGGGTTAGCACATTTTGTGGACATGTATCTTCAGTAAAAGTTATATCTCTAGTTTAGCCTCATGCAAGCTTCTGGAAGAGACACCACTTTTATTATGTGTTTAGTTGGTTGTGCTTTGGTTTGGGTGGGTTTTTTAATCCCTTTTGTTATGTGAAGCATACCATTCTTGGTAGATTCAAAATAAATAGACAATACACTACACTGTCTTTGATTACCAGGTTGTTCAATTAAGTAACACATTCAGTTTCCTTGCAATTGGTATTTTAGCATAACTCACATTGAATTGTCACCAGTGTTTGTGTATTTTTAGGACTATTCAGCTTTCCCCTATTTTTGCTAATTTATCCACCTTGCATAGCAGACAATGGTAAAATTTAACATGTGCTGCCCAAGCAACCTTATTCTGCAGTGTGCTGTGAAATTAGACTTTTTTGGTTTGTTGTCTGTTAATGTTCTTAATGAAAAAAAATGTAAAGCTATTAAGGCAAAACGTTCTTTCAATGACAACCCAAAGAGTGGAATCTTTGGAAAAGTTCTGGAATCCTAAACACAGGAAGGGTATGGAATTGTTGGAACAGGTCCAGAGGAGGATGACCTGAAGGCTGGAGCACCTTCCCAATGAGGACAGGCTGAGAGAGTTGGGCTTGTTCAGCCTGGAGAAGAGAAGGCTCTGAGGAGACATTATAGCCACCTTCCAGTACCTGAAGGGGCTACAAGAAAGCTGGNTGGTGAGACACTGGAACATGTTGCCAAGAGAAGTTGTGACTGCCCCATCCCTGGATGTGTTCAAGGCCAGGCTGGATAGGACCCTGGGCAGCCTGATCTAGTGGGAGGTGTTCCTGCCCGTGGTGCGGGGGGTTGGAAATAGATGATCTTTAAGGTCCCTTCCAACCCAAACTATTCTATGATTCCATGATTCGATGGTTCCATGAATGTATGGATTTCTCTTATAGAATCTGCCCCATAAAACCTTTTATTCACAGGGAAGGAAATGAGTAGATAGTAAAAGGTCAGTTCCCACTGTTTTATATACCAATATTCTGTCTAATGCATGAAAAGATGTATATGAAAGGGAAAGCAATTAACAGTGTAACATTTAAGATTATAACAATTCTCATAATTAAATGCTTTATTTACTCTGATCACTTTCTGTGCTGATGGCATTCAAATATGATGAAATCTGTGCTTTTAAAGAAAACATCTTCTAATGTAGGTAACATTTACAAAACTTTGGCACAAGCTGTGCTGTAGTTCAAAACCAGTATGTGTTCTGTGTAAAGAAAAAAGATGCAGAATAGTAGCTACATATATTAGCAATAGTAGGGAAACAGGATAATTAAATGTAACTAGGAAGATAATTAAATGATAACAGAGACTAACCTGATGTGCTTTAGGCTAAGTGTAATAATTAATCACAATACATGGTGTATAATAAGGGCATTCCAATATATTCTCCTACACTAACCTGATGTTATAAAAACACAATTCTTTGTGCAGGAAATAATTGGACTAAAGTGAAATGTCCATATTAGACTGGCATAGTTAGTAATTCTGTGAAAGGTGTATTTTAAAGAGCAGGAAGGAAGAACTAAAAAACTCAATTAGCTATGGAATTTCTGAGGTTTGCAGATATGTAGGAACCCCCGCAGCCTTTTGGCTTCCAATGACTTTAATGAAAGATGGTCTTGAGTGGTTGGTCTAGAGACTTGAGATACCCATAGAGGTAAAGGTTCACTGAACAGCAAGGCTACTTGAATCCTATTTCAGAAGGGAACATTTCTTGTGAGGAACACTTATTTTTATGTCAAACTATCAAAATACAGACCTTGGGACACTTTGCAGTTTATCAGTTTGTTTAGGCAGATATTAAGATTTTTAGGATGATAAACTCAATGTGTTTGTGCTCATTTTTTAATTTTTTAGAGTGCACATCTTAAAGTTATCACAACCTTATACTGGTTTTTTAGAGGTAAGTGAAGTACAATTTATAAAATAGCAAATGGTAGGCTATGATCATTCATTATGTCAACTCTCTGGGGAAACAGCAAAAGTATTAATTACTGCCAAACAGGCTTTTATAATGCTGACTTTTCTGAAATGAATTAAGGTCAGTAATTCCCATTCATGTGGCTCTTCAAATAACAGGGAGCCTTTATTGAGAATAGTTGCAAAGGGTTTAAAATCGTAACACTTCCTTATAGCATGAACATGTGAAAGTACGTACAATGCTGAAAATAAATCCTTCTTTCTGCTTTTAAGCATAAAACGTTTTTGACATAAACCCAATGCTGAACCACTGCAAAATTTCAGCTTTAAGAAAAAGATGTATAATAATGGAGAACATAGGATGAAAAACGGGAAAGATTTACTAGATCAGGTTTTAACATAACCTGAAGATTTAAATATTCATAACCAGAACCCTAGACAGAACTAACTGAATGAAATTCTGCCAGTTTGTACCAATAGGGGATGTAGTTACACCTGTCTTTATCTTTCCTGGCTACATGTAAACCACCAAATCTTTTGCAAGATGTAGTGACTCATTTTTGACACTTTGCCTTCTATTCTGTAGTTATCTTTATTATGGAAAGCAAAGAGAATACTCAGAGGGTGCTTTGCGCCAGGGGAGTGGAGCATACAGGGGCTCTTTGGATCTAGATCAGAAAGGCACAACAGCAAATAGTGTGATACAATTGATTTAACAATACAATAGAAATAAGAAGAGAAATAAAGTTAGCAAATAAATCTTACCTCAATTCAAATGCTGGAGACCCCTCTTGCATTCAGCATCAGATGGACCACGGGTGAATTCCCACAGCTTGCTGTACAGATCCCCTCTCTGGAGAAGTTTGGTATCTCTCCTGTACTATGGGGCACTTTACCTTATGCACCAAACAAAATATTCTTGCATGATGGGATCTTATTTCTTTCATGATGTCCAGCAGAGTGCAGCACAGACCAGTCTGGGGCATCCCAGAACCTTCCTCTACCATGCTGGATGCTGAGGGGTTGTTTGTATGGCAACTACTTATGTCAGAAGTATTTAAGGCTTCTCAAGCCTATATACAAGGCTCAATAGAGCAAATGTGGTGTACGCACGATCACCAACTCCTGCAGTACTATGCTTACCCCAAGAAATCCACTACGTGGAGGTAGTTAGCTAGTGCAATATTGGGTAGAACGGATGCACACATTACAGATTATTTATCTTAACAAGCTGCAGAAGTTTCTTTCATGAAGAAGAATTAGATATAAACTTTAAAAAATAGAAGTTTATGTGAGCAGATTGTATGCATATATCACCAAAACATGATTACTCTGAATAGTGAGGTTAGGCGGGAAGTTTATTTGGAGATCACTTGCTGCACATTCCTTCTCTTTTCAGAACTTATATTTTTTGTTTTAAATCTTCTGCAATGTGCTTGTGAAGAGGAGGAGTGGGTGAGGGAATGCAAATAAAGAAGTAGCACACTTTGCATTCAATTTTGTGGTTTTTATCCGCTTAGTAACCAGGGTCTGAAATAATTCTTTCAGAAAATCGTCTTCAAAAATATCTGTATCATAAATGGTGATGTGCCTTGTGGACATCTGGCCCTGAGTTTCTAGTTCTTTGCCTCAAGGATATAGAATAATTTAAGCTTATGGTCCTTCTGGTTATGTGAAACATAAATGCTTCAAGGCTTCAGGAAATACAGTCCATTTCTATGTTTTCTGTTTTACTGAGTTCAGTTTTTGGAAATCTGGAAGTGGTGACCTTACCACACTCTAATCCTCATTATTTATAATGATACCTCTTGTGATTTTCAGATGACAAAGCGATATAGTTTGCCTGGTTTTCTCAAACACATAAGAAAATTACTGTGACCATGTTATAAGAGAAATTGTTATAAAACATGTAAATTGTAGGGATTACATATGAAACTCAATACTTTTTTTTTCGTTTCTGGTAGGACAATTCAGATTCTGATGCAAGCGGCAAGTACAAATTTTGCCATATCTAGAAAAAAATATACTCTTCTCTTTCTACTGAAAGCAAGGAACTCCAGAAATCTCCTGCAAATCTTGTTTGTAGTCCCCCAGGTAAAACTAATAAGCTCAATAATGATTTGAATGAAGTCTTGAAGCCATTTGGCACTGATTTATTGCTAAGACTTTAATGGACTTTGTCTGGACAGGATTTTTTTGGCAGGAATCAACATGGGCATTTTTGAAGAAATGCTCTATGTTTGCAAATCCTGTCACAGTGAGTGGGAGAAGAGAGTGTCTGAAGCTTCTAAGGAAGAACACAGAGTTAAAAAATCATGTTACCCATTGCATTGTCAGACGGAGTAATATTTTAATAGGATTTATACCTACTACTTATTTATAAGGGGACAACAACAGATGTAAATGTATTTAGAAATTAGTCACATTTCACGGGGAGAAAAGCAACTTGCCATTTCTAATGCAATAGTTGTTTCTTACTACCGTAATAATAATCAACTAGAATGATTTTGAGGTTTCCAGAACAGGAGGAAAAAAAAAATATAAGCAGCAATTAATACTTCAGATCAAGGGTGTAATTTTATGTATTTTGGAAATAAAAGCTGCAAACAATGACAACCAGAACTGAGAGAGTAGAAAGGTAATGGAAGAACAGTTTAACAATTGTTATGCCACTATTAAGCTTTCACAGTAATCTAGTGAAATTCAAATAAATGGAAACAATATTCAGCGATGACTCTTGCTGTTTTGAGATAGACCATAACGTGACTTTCTTCATAATTTGTTCATTACTGTGGTTTATATGATGTGTTTTATTAATTTGAAGTTCATAATCTGTTAAGCACAGTCCTCTTCAGTTGGTTTACTTTATTATGAATGGTTCCTCTGGCTCTGAGGTTTTCCTAACATCTTTCTTCTGCAGCCATTCCAGATGACAAATTTCCCTGCACCTGACACTTAATAACATTCCTACTGCTCCAGCTGTTACTACTTCCTAATAAGTGCATCAAAATTCCTCTTTTCTCTCTATGTATATATTGCAAAAGTTGGTTTTGCATAGATAGCTTAATTGTGGATTCCACACTTCTGAAACTGTTCAAGGTCAGAGTGAACATGATTTTAAGCAACATGATCTACTGAATGATGTCCCTGCATATTTCTTCAGTTCAAAAAGATCTTGTAGATATAAACATAACAGATGTGAGCGGTCCATGCAACATTATTTATTGCTTGCACTATTGTATCATGAAGGAGCAATGAAAAGGTCATCAGTTAGACAAACAGAACCACTAGAAAGGGTAGGAAATTTTGAGCATTTTTAGATCATATTCTTTTACTTGACTTCACAATATTCTGAAACAATTTCTTGTTTCTTTATGACTACATTTGCAATTGTCCTTCAAAAATGAAGAATTTATTTAGACCACGAGTTGTGATATCCAAATTTGAAATCCAAATGAAGAAACCTTAGTTAATAAACTATTAAACACAGCCTTGATGACCAATTTGCAGATTTGTAGCTCTGTATATTTGTTAATTAATTAACATTTGTTTAATGTTTTGAACATGACAAACACCATGAAAGCACTAAGCACAATTAGTCACTGTTTTGCAGACTTTAGTTGAAAGAATTAGCTCAGCTGGATTAGAGGGAGAATAATCTGTCTAAGTAGATGGATTTACAAGCTGCCAGTTGGAATTCATTACTGTAGGGATAAGAGGCAATTCCTGCTGTTAAATGTGGATTTATAAATGGAAAAATGAGGGACAATGGTATGGAAACTGTGTCTAATGGTGCCATTGGCAGGTAAAAATGAGACACTTGCATTTCTACTTTATTGAACATGACAATTCTATATGGTCATGCAGCTTTTAAAATATGCACAGCAAAAGGAGGATCAGAAGTAACAGTGATCGTTATTTGATGAGGTTGGTCACCTCACAAATAGCAATGTAGACAAAGCAAAGGAATTCAATGCCTTCTTTGCTTCTGTCTTCAACACCAGTGATGGGCCCTGGGAAGGATAAGCTACCAGTCAACTCTGAACTTGTTCAACACTTGCTGCTGCAGCTGTCTGCATATAAGTCTATGTGGTCTGATGGGATCCATCCCAGAGTACTGAAAGAGCTGGCCAGTGTTATTACTAAACCTCTTTCCTTTATTTTTGAAGTGGTCTTAGGAATCTGCTGAAGTCCTAGTCAACTGAGAGCTGGCAAATGTCCTGTTTCACAAGAATCACAGAATCACAGAATCACCGGGTTGGAAGAGACCCACTGGATCATCGAGTCCAACCACTCCCACAAAACACTAAACCATGTCCCTCAGGACCCCGTCCACCCGTAACTTAAACACCTCCAGGGAAGGCGAATCAACCACCTCCCTGGGCAGCATATTCCAGTGCCTAATGACCCTTAAGGATAAGAAAGAAAACCTTCGTAATTATAAGCCTATCAATCTCACCTCAGCACCCAATAAAATTATCAGGATT
Organism: Piaya cayana; assembly: GCA_013389865.1. Lineage (NCBI taxonomy): Eukaryota > Metazoa > Chordata > Aves > Cuculiformes > Coccyzidae > Piaya > Piaya cayana. The sequence goes on along the minus strand of WAAB01023954.1, from coordinate 39,949 downwards.
TCCTGAAAGTTACTGAAAAGCACTTGAGAGAAAAATACAATCATTGTTCACAGCCAACACAGGTTCACAAGGGGAAAGACGTACTTAACAAACTTAATTTACTTTTATGACAAGGTCACTCATCTAGTTGACTGAGAGAAGCCAGTACATGTAAGGTTTATATTTTAGCAAAGCTTTCAGTGCTCTCTCTCACAATATTCTTCTGGATAAAGTGTCCAGTATACAGTTAGACACATTGAGTGAGCAATTGGTTGTCTGGTAGGACTCAAAAGGTTATAGTAAATGGGATTACAGGAGGCTGGCAGTCAGCCACTAGTAGGATTCTTTAGGGGTCAGTTTTAGTGTTTAAAATTGCCCTAATAATGTCTGCAAGCAGTTCATTAGAGTTTTAAATAACGTATTTTGGCATTTGGCTAGAGTTTATGGCCTTACCATGAAGAAAATATAACCTTGATTCATCAAATAGAGCAGTGACTTAAAGCTCTATATTAATTGACCAGACAAAAAGTGATTTAAATATTACTCACTGTCCTAAAGAATCTGAAATTACTGAATGATGTCTTATATCTTGCCACTTGTAATCTCCCAGGTGATGAGATTCATAAGTTTCAATCGTCTTTTCCAAAATTAGGCATTTATTTCCTTTCAGTGAAAAACATTGAATCAAGACCTCAAAAGATTCACTTTTCTGGGCAATCTCCATCAGTCACTACTCACTAAATACTGCATTTCATACAGTATCAAACAGCAACTATCACACAACCATGGCTGTGAGGATTTTTAAGTGCTTCTGAGTGGGTGATGAATTACAGGAAAACAATACACTACATTCTGATTTTATTCTTTTTGCAAACTTGAAAATAGTTACTTTGATTTTAGCAATCATTTCTCTTTACATTTTTCCTTTTAGCAAAGGTGGCATCATTGTTTGACATATTGCTGAAATACGTCTCTAACAGCATCAGCCTGCAAGTGCTGTTTTAATCCAGTACAGACAGCTTACCTTCCCCTTTCTCAGCACAATCTCTTCTTTTCAAGACAAAGCTGACAGTGGGAGACAATCTCAGTTAACTGAAATCAGATTATGGTAATAAAATCATCCCACTGAAAGAGTCCTTTGTTTTAAGAATATTTTCTTTTATATTATGAATCTTTGTCAGAATAAACAGAAAATAACTGATAACGGTTCGGTTTGCTTAGCCTGCTTCATTAGGTTGATCTGATGTATCGCACACTGAATTCCTGTAACATTAACTGTGCAAAGAATATACATTAATAACTATCAGTAACTGCCACAATACAGAGTTCCCCACAAAAAAAAAAAGGGAAGTTAATTTTACTACTGTTGTTCAGCAGGTGACAATGTTATACAGAAAATAAGGGAAATAGGAGAAGAAAGAAAAAAAATGTATTTGTTAGAGGCAATTCTGCTCCCAGGTGTATCATATGATTGTCACAGTTTATTTGTCTTGCTCTAGTTACTGACCTTCTGTCAAAATAGTTGCCTCACGTATGACTTTGTGTAGTCGAGTACAAAGTGCTTCATGGATGGAAAACACTGCCTTATCGGATGCAGTAATATAATTTAAAAATGATTTTGCAAAACTATAAACAATTCTACAATGTAGTAGGCATAAAGTAAAGTTCCTGGTATTCATTATTCCTTATCTTGAAAGTCTGTAACACCTGAACATATTGCATAATGCTTAGCTTATCCTTTAAAGGGGCTCTAGGAGTTTGGGAATGACATAGCTGAAGAATGCATCTGAATATACATCAAAAAAAAATTTAATTACTGTTTAATTCATAGGTGAAGAATATGAATTTTTCAAATAAGAGTATATTTGAAAGAAATTGTTCTTTTTTTCTGTTGACTTTTAGAGTTTGATATAGTCGTGTAGGAATCTTCAAAGTTGTAAATATACCTAAATAAATTTATATTTTTTAATGCACAAAAGTTTCCTAAACTGAATCAAAATATATCATAAGAGGCAGATTTTCCATTCAAATGGAAAGATTTTTACTCACTGTTTTTAATTTGGAACAAGTACTCATAGAGGAGAAATAAGTTATTATACCATAAGTATAATCAGAAAGGGAAATCTTAATCAAACATCAGATCAGATAGCTCCTGGTAACTGAAGATGTATATTCAGAATTTCAGTACCACCTAACTTGTGTAACTTGTTCGTGCCTAAATTGCAACTGATGAAGAACTGACAAATCCATTCTTCAAATTCGTCTCTTCCCATATAATCAAAGATAAAAACTTTTTTATTATGGTAAATATGAAAATTATGCTGAAAGATATCAGTCCGAATGTAATCAAAAACAATTATGTCTGTTGCTAAAACAAGCATCCAAACAAGGAGGGATTTTCAGAGCATAAAACTATTGATTTCTGACTGTAGTATGTTTGATCAATATCATTCCTTCCTTTTGTGGCAGGGAGATGATGTTTGCCTCCTACATTACTTCCAGTATGGATGCTGTCAGCCTAAGGGAAGACTGGAAGACTGAGGAGAATCTTAGGTTTTGCAAATAAACAATGGTATAAAACAATGTGATTAGAGATGAGATCCTCAAAAGCTGGAAGGAGAGAAATAAAATAACACATGTACCCACTCCTTACTCTTTTTTTTTTCTGGGTTAGATAGTTCTGAAACAATGGGAAGAACTGGGAAGTACACAGGCAAGGTTAGAAAAATAAAATACTTTTCTATATGCCTGTGATTATTTGGTACACAACTGGAGTTAATGGTCTACTTTCCATGCTCATTTTCAGTGAGTATTAGTGCAATGTAGCAGCTGTGATCTGGGAAGTGGTCTGGGACTGCACCTGCCAACCTGCAATGGGCCAAGAGACAAGCATTGTCAAAGCTAACTGCTGCATTGGAGAGCAGTGACCCAGACACAAGGACTATTGCATGTAATACAGACAGATATGGCACGTTATAAAGTATTACGCTTTCTTAAGAATTATGATTTGAGACATGAGACCATGCTGACTTTGGATGATGATGATGAAAACTGAAAGGAAAGGTTAGCCACACAGGTGAAAGAGGGAAGTAAGGCAGAACAAAATGCATGTCAGTAGAGATGTCCAGAATCTGTTCTTTGCCTCGTAGCTCCCTGTCCTCCCCTTTACACTTTCCAGCCAAGCAATAGAATCCAAGTTCCTAGATCTGATTAATGGACCTGAGAAAGGGATAACCCAGCTGGAGAAACAGCACTTCAGGCGTGCCAGAAAATAAGTCTGAGATTAGCTTGAGCAGCCTGAAGAGCTACTCAACCCAACCAACAACAGCTGGGATAAGCAGGTCACTAGCTCTGCAGTGCTGTGAGCTGCATGACGCCTCATAGGACTATACCACAACCTTTAAAGAAAGAGCAGGAGATGATCCATCAAAAGAGGAGGATGAGAAATATTTCTTGCCTCTGGAGACTCTTAGTGTTGGAAAAGTGATTTGACTTGTTATGCTGGACAGTAAAGCACCAGCTCAATGCCAACAACCAGGGATATAGACACACCTGCAGAGCTGGGCCTGGGAGGAAAGTTGGACCATATGATCACTAGACATGCTTTCCAACCTATAGATGACTTGAGAACAAAAGTGTATGGGCAGATGCTGAGGTTGTTCAGACTGAAAGCAATCCAAAGGGAAGTGATGCTGCTGGTTTGTGAGTCAGAATTAGTATGCACAAAGCAATGGAAGTTTCTGGAGTAAAGGTTAAAGGATGATCAAAGTCAATTCTATCTGTGGAGGGAAATTAGATAAAATTATGAAGAAATCAGTTCTATTTGGATATCTAAAGAAGATGCTATCAAAAATTAACATTAGAGAATTATACACAACCTGAAGGATGATAGCTCATTAAGGAAAAAGAATAATTGCATGCTGAGGCAGAGGATACTGAAGAATAGTGATGACCACTACATCTTTGAGACACACAAGTGGCTCAAAACCAGTGCAATAATAATTTTCTCCTGTGCTCATGTTTCTAAGAGTGATCAACTTTGAAGGATATAGAAATCACACTCTTAAATTGCTGGCTAATCAATACAGCCTCTAGGGACACTGATTTAAAAAAAAAAAAAGAAAAAAATAGTTCTCCAACAGCTACTGGAAGAACTCACAGTGTGAAAGCAAGCCAGATGGAAAACCATGATAACCTATGGATGAGCTAGCTCTAGACATAAAATGTCTAGCCTTCCAGATAAAGAACTGGAGTGGTAGCAAGTAGCTGGAGATGTATGGTTCCTATGCAAAGCATAGACTTAGTGATCAGTTATTCCCCAAGGCTGATGAACAGAAAGAAGATATAGAGAGACCACAGATGGAGAAGCAGATTGCTTGGGGTTGACAAAAGACATTATACTCTTGCAACATACAGATAATCTGCACGCAGATGGGCAAGGCCCTGGAGAAAAAGTATGTTAAACTATACCTTTGATGGAGTTCACAGTTCATTAATCTGTAACTTGGTTGCTTCTTAGTTGAGGTCATGAGATGAAAACATATGAGCAGAAGCTCATTGTGTTGGGGGATATGGAGTACTGTTATTGCCGGAATGCTACAAATTTAGATTGAAGACACTGTGGCTAGCAAAAGACACAGAGATATTTAGGAAGAACAGATTCTAAAAAAGGAGAGCCTTTATCAGGAAAGTAACAGTAACTTTGAAAATCAATACCTTGGTAAATAACAATTAGTGTACAACACGTGTTTATTGTTTCAGAATTAATAAATTAATATAAGAAAATTTACCAAGAAAATTCACCACAAAAATGGAATTAGTTCCACAGATCTGAGTGAAACTCAGTAGATTACCACTATTTTTCATTATTAAAATTACTAACATGAGCCATTTTCATCTCATTGTACATTCCATGTATTAAACTTCACTTGCATTAAAATAAACCTTAACAGCTGAAATTTTACTGGGACCAGATTTTTTAGATTTTGATCTTGATATGTTTTTAAAAGATGACCTAAATGCATTTCTAATACATTTTAAAAAAATGCATTGGTATTCCAGGTTCCCAAGAGCCTAATAAAAAAAAGCTTTTATTCTCAAAAGGTCTGAATAGGAGGTTAAGTTTGACCATACTGAAAAAGAACATTTTCTAAGTCAAAATATTATTTTATAGGTTCTTTGAAATCATTAGAGAAGCCAGAAGTGTTCTACACTGGTCAGAAAAAACCAAAAAAACAAAAAAAAAAAGAAAATCTTAATTTGTAAGGAGCTAGAAAAAGCAGTTCAGATGTTTTCCAAATCCTAAGAGAAAGATATGTGCCCTAAAATAAAGAAATAAAGATGTGTCTTTAAAACTCATTAGCTTTCTTTGGACTATTATTTTTTCAGAGCAGAATCATAATATATGAAATTTGGGTCAATGATCTATCCATTTGCCTTTTTAAAATGTTAATAATCTTCTGACCTTTGAATTTTTTCCGTTGTTTCCAGATTTAATAAAAATGAGCATTAGTAGGCCATAAAACTCCACAGTTAGCTTCTTAGAAATACTGTTTGCAATTCAGCCAAACCTGTCAATTTAAAAAATGGTTGCACTTAGTAGACGTTGTTTAACATCTTCCACTGCTATGAATGGTCTTGAAAGTGTTTCATCATGCTTGTGTGTTACAATCAATCATCCTGTTATTTCTTAAATACAAAATAAAATTCTTACTGAACATTTCTGGCTCTTCTACTTTATTTGTAGCAATCTACTTTTACTGTTTACTAATAATGAGATAATAACAACAATAATAATAATAATAATCAAGACTACTTATTGTCATTACCTCCAATAGTCATGGATTTCCCTCTTTGTTTACTTATCTCCTATTATCAACATATTAAAGTCCCTAACTTTAAATCTTGAACACAACTCCTTCTCTTCCATGATATAACGCTATGATTTCTTATTGTTGCTTTTACATAATGAAATTTTACAAATGTCATCCTCTCTCTCAATGATAGAATTTTAGCTGTTAGATATTCAGTGAGCTCTTCTGAAAGAACCACAAATTCTAATTCATATCTGTTCTTTCTTCTTTCATAGAATCATAGAATCATAGAATCACCAGGTTGGAAAAGACCCACCAGATCATCGAGTCCAACCATTCCTATCAGATACTAAACCATGCCCCTCAGCGCCTTGTCCACCCGTCCCTTAAACACCTCCAGGGAAGGTGAATCAAACATGTCCCTAGGCAGCCTGTTCCAGTGCCCAATGACCCTTTCTGTGAATTTTTTTTTCCTTGGCTGAATCATCTCAAGCCTTAGCAAATTTTCCATTTACAAGCAGCAAGCACATATTTACCACTGATTAGGGTGTTTCTTCATTTGCCCACTTTAAACACAAGTAGGTAGGGATCACTGGTTCCTACACAACATTGAACTGACTTGTCAAGCCATTGACCTCTCATAATGAGATCCTAAGGCAATATCTGGTGGCAGAACTAACTTAGGCATACATCAGCTCCCAGTCAATCCAGAATACTCAGTGTTAAATCAAACCTGTAACCAATTTACCTTTCTCTGTATGTATGTGCACTTTCTGGGCAGAGGAAAGTAATGGATTGCAACAGGGACATTGATTCTTTGCATTTTTATCTTTTAATTTTCCCCTCAAAAAAAAGTGAATCATACTCTCTAGTAAGTGATTATGAAATTTTTTTATTAATATTTACACATGTGATCCTACAAACACATTTGCTCTGATAACAAAGTCAAAAGTTCCAATTTTTACTGTAATAAAATACGATACTTCATACAGTCATAGTGCTGATGATTTGAAGTATATAGTCTTGAGGTAACTCCATCATGGGCTGCCTGATAGCTCCCGACAGACTGTTAGGATTATTAAAATGTATTCAGATTGGAATGCATTAAGGATTACATAATGCTACATCAAATGGGTATTTCATATATGTATTTATAAATAGTATAGGTAGATGTGGTGAATACCTCCAAAAATTTCCAACACCATGAGCAAAAGATGTAATCTCTCTGCATTTAATTTCCTCCAGGGCAATGATTTCCTTTGTTGTACTTTGAATTGTCTATTTAGATGGAAGCCTCTCCAGGGCAGAGTCTGACTCCTGTGCTCATGAAGTCTCAAGCATAATTGACCCTGATTTCCTGTGCCTCTAGGCTCTGCGATAGCACCAATAATTAACTGATTTAGTAGATTTACAACAGAGGTACTTTCAGGGTACATAACATGGATGCTGTTTTAACTAGTTTGGTACTGAAGTCATGATTAGAAAAGCTTTCTTCTTTCCAGCTCCCTCCTATGTACCAACATTCGGGATAGTTACATGCCAGGTTTTCAGCAAAACAAAGATTGGTTTGTTAGAATAGACTAATTTCAGGGATAAAATATATTAGAAGAGTTCTGAGCCAGGTCTTATTTTACAAAAAAGCTCACAGTATTTCTTAAGATTTTTTAAGGGGGGCTCTTTACTTATATCAGTAAATCATTGCCAAGTATTTGTGTACATGTGCTGTCTTTTAAATTCCACTTAATTGCTAGGATGCCCAAAATAATGTGTATATTTGAAGTCCAAGGGATTATTCTATTTTCCAGTCTATTAGTCATTGTTCTCCTTTAGTATAAGGTATGCAGACTTTTCAGAAATGAATCTGGACCCTGATTTATGACTTTGGAATAATACTTGCAGATCTGAGAACATTTCTCAAAAAAAATGCTATCTTTCAACAGTGTAATGATGTACTCCCTTGTCCTACACATATGTCTTCTTAATTTAGGTTCTGAACCCTAATAGAGTCCTACTTTGTTACACTGTTGGGCATATATTCTGCCAGACATAATAAATAACTTAAATTGTGAATAAATTTCAGAATATGAAAAAAATATACTTGATGATGTTTACTTAGGTCTATGAATATATGCATTAACAGAAACAGAACTGTTTGCCAGAGGATGGCCTGATCAGCATATGTAATTGTTCAACTCTTAGCTCAGAAGAACCAAACTGCAAGTTGGTGAGAACAAAAATTTTTAACTGTTCAACTGCAAATTACTAAAATTCTTGATTTTTTTTCAGGTCATCTGGATATATCACTTTGTCCAGTTGTAAAGTTCCAGAAAACATTTTTGGTCAGATTGTGTCTTTAACAGACAATGAATTCTGACAAGCTTTGCTGTAAAGTCCATTCAGAGATAATAAAGAACTGTAAAAACAGTTTCAGACACCTGATTGACAGAACCTTTTGTGGTGCTGCTGATTTCAGAGGGTGAAAGGAAAGATACTATGTGGATGATACCGTCTGTCTCTGCTTCTTCCTGCTGAATATTATTAAAGGAGATATAAATATTTCTTTTAATTTTCTCTTCCCAGTTAAGTAATTGTTGTAATTTCCTTTAGGCAATGATAAGAACAAGAGAGAGTAGATGAGTTCAAGGAACAATCTCACTTTTAAAATATGGCCATCCCTATTGATAGACTGCCTATGCAGTACAGATAGAGAAAAAAACAGTTATAAAGTCTGAAATATTTTACAGGAGACTAACCATCCAAGTGGCTTGTACAATTTCAAGTATATTATTGTAGCTAGTCACCTTATTGCAAGCTTAATTACTTCAATGGAAATCATTTCTGTTTAGTGCTTTTCAAGAGGCATACTACTCCTTACTCCTGCAACATCTGCACACACAACAATGTATTTAGAAAATGCTCATGCATTTTGAGCAAGGCTTGATTAAAGCTGCTGGAACAATAGATGCCTCTATATAAAAATTCAGTCTAAATTCTAGCTTATAAAGTCCTTCTGTTTCAGTATAATAGCTGTCAGTATAGAGAACGCCACAGTTGGAGGTGAATCATCAGCAGCCTGCAGCATGTGTACAGGCCTTCCAATTGCTCAAAGAGACAAGACAAAACACTAAAGGAAAAAAAACAAAAACAAATAAAAACCCCAGAATGTTACAAGGGAAGATAATGTGACATTCATACTTTAAAAATGAGGTCTTGCTTAAGGATCTTAAAAATGATAAATACCATACTAACAGAAATTCTCAAGGTAATGCAGTATGTTTTTACAGATACACTAACAACAAAATGAGAACCAAGGAGACTCTCCATACTTTATTGGAGGCAGGGGGGAACATTGCCACCAAGGATGAGGAAAAGGCTGAGGTACTTAATGCCCTCTTTGTGTCAATCTCTAATGTTCAGACCAGTTATCTGCAGGGTATCCAGCCCCCTGAGCTGGAAGACAGTGACAGAGAGCAGAATAACCCTCCCATAATCCAGGTGGAAGCAGTTAATAACCTGCTATGCCACCTGGACACTCAAGTCTATGGAGCCAGATGGGATCCACCCAAGAGCTGAGGGAGGCAGTGGGGAGCTGTCCAAGCCACTCTCCATCATTTATCAGCAGTCCTGGCTAACAGAGGAGTTCTCAGATGACTGGAGGCTTACCAATGTGACTTCCATTTAGAAGAAAGGCTGAAAGGAGGAACCAGGAAACAACAGGCCTGTCAGCCTGACCTTGGTACCAGGAAAGACAATAGAGTGGTTTATCTTGAATAAACTCACCAGACACTTGCAGGACGACCAGGGTATCAGGCCTAGCCAGCATGGGCTTATGAAAGTTAGGTCATGCTTGACCAACCTGATCTCCTTTTATGACCAGGTGACCCATCTAGCAGATGAAGGAAAGGCTGTGGATGTTATTTACCTGGAATTCAGTAAACCCTCTGACACTGTCACCCACAACATTCTCCTAGAGAAGTTGTTGGCTCAAGGCTTAGACAGATGTACTCTTTGCTGGGTAAAAAAACTGTCTGGATGGCTGAGCTGTGGTGAACAGAAGTAAATCCAGTTGGCAGCCAGTCACAAGTGGTTTTCCTTGTGGCTCATTTATGGGGCCAGTCTTCTTTAATATTTTCATCAATGATTTAGATGAAGGGACTGAATGCTCCTTCAGTAAATCTGAAGTAAGTCTACTAAATTAGGTAGAAATGTCAATCAACTTAAAGGCAGGAAGGCTTTACAGAAGGGTCTAGACATACTGGATCAATGGTTTGAAATAAGTTGTGTGACATTTAACAAGGCCAGGTGCCAGGACCTGAATTTCAACCACAACAACCTCAAGCAGTGTTATAGGGTTGGGGAAGAATGGCTGGAAAGCTGCCCAGGAGAAAAAGACCAGGGGGATGTTGTTGACACCCTTCTGAACATGAACTAGCAGTGTGTCCAGGTGGCCAAGAAGGCCAGTAACACCCTGGATTGTAATATAAATGATGTGGACTGCAGGACTAGAGAAGCGATCATGTCTTTGCTCTTGGCACTAGTAAGGCCACACTTCAAATTCTGTGCCCAGTTTTGGGACCCTCAGTACAAGAAAGACATTGAAGTGCTGGAGTGAGTCCAGAGAAAGGCAACAAAATGGGTAAAGGGTCTGGAGAACAAGTCTAATGAGGAGTAGCTGAGGGAACTGAGGTTGTTTAGTCTGCAGAAGAGGAGACTGAGGGGAGACCATATTGCACTTTACGACTACCTGAATGGAGATTGTAGTCAGTGTTTGTCTCCTCTCCTAGGTAACTAATGATCTCTCCAGACCTCTAAAAATCTTACTTTTATGAAGTAGACCTCTGTGAAAATTTAGGTGTGGAAGTGTTGAAAAAGCAGCATGTTATACTTCTAAGCACATTACAAAAGACTGAGAGATGCGGCACAAACATGTCACTCCCATTCAATGAACCAAGCCTCAAGACAGCACATGTGAAGTTAGTTTGAGAATGTATGTTTCTTGATACTGTCTGGCTTAAAGTAATTTATCAAAAGACCAATATCACAGAACAGGACAAGCAAAGCTCTTTATACTCTCCTGCTGTCCTTTCTTTTGGTGCCAGCTTACTTCTCTGAGCGCTATGGACTGGCAAATTGTGGACCTTATCCAAAGACCAATTAGCTCATTAAAAGCTTTAACATTGACCTCAGCCATCTCTGGACACACACTGTAAATGCAAATAGGGTCTAGACCTTTTTGATTAATAGACTTGACAGATTTTCATACCTTCCAGGAATACTTTAGATCGGTAGACAAGATTCTCTCTTTCTTTATTTAATTTTACCATATTTGTAGATGTAGCCCTGCACACTTTCCCTCTATGTACTGCACAGTTTAATTTTGTCTCGTTATCAATTTCCTTATTAACATCCAGATCTGCCCTAAACTAACTGGTGCATTTTATTAGCTATGTTTTTTCAGAGTTCCTCAATAGGAGAATAATAATATAAAATTTAATGCTCTTAATAGTTAAATTCAGTCACAGCTTTTTCTTGGGACAATTTTGTCCTCCTTACCCCCCAACTATTTTCAGTCTTATACCTCTTTGCACCCTCACTGACCAAATGATCCTATTTTAGACTACTACCAGCTGTGGGGATTTCAATAAGCAATTTTGTCTAAGTGCTTTCTCCCATGGCTCCTACACCTTTCCTATAAAGCTTTCAATCTCTCACATTGAAACATTTTTTGAAATCATTTTGGCTAACAAAAGAACAAATGACAAATCAGACCTCATTTAGAAAATGTGCTTAGAGTGGGAGATTCAGGTGTTCAGAAGTAGCTCTGTATAAGTTGCTACTCCATCCTTATTTGGAAATAAGTGCCTGTATAAATTCACAACTGAACTAGGACTTGTGTATATTCAAAATAACTCTCTTCAGTAGAGGACTATGTAAGAGTAGTGTCTCTGTCCAGTGTAAAACTGCTCATCTCCACTGATTGCAGTGTAGCTATGACAACACAAAGTGGCAGAGAATTTAATTCATGGGACAAGGTTTCTACTCCAGTTTTGAAATGGTTGTGATGGCAGTATGGTGGTTTTGACGATGCTAGGTATGAAGACATACATAGGATTGAATAAATATGAAACCAAACTGTGTTGTAAAACTCTTAAAATATTACTCGGAAAAGGCAAAAGCATGCCTTTAAAATATACTGACGTTATTACTAATTTTCAACTATAATAATCTATATACCTGAGGAATTTTCATTTGCATAATTTCCTTACCATCAGAAATTCCAGTGACTGACCAAGTGTTACTAAGAAAGTTCAACTAAAGTATATTGCTTTTCAGAGCAGTAAATGTTTGCAGGTTTTGACTGCATTCAAAAATGGTGTGTATTTGGCAATTCAGTCCATAAAATGTAGAATCTGCACCTTTTTTAAACATTATAGTTTTTCCACTAAATTTCTCTTTCCTATGCTGCTTTTTCTGCAGTCATCTGCACTATTGAAAAGGCATCTAAGGCAACTCATATGAATAAGGACATTCTCCATCACATTCTTAACTGATATTCAAAATCTTCCAATACTGAGTAGAAACTGCCTGGTGTAAATTATTAACTGACCGATGTGAATGACACTAGGATCATTTTTTAAACTTTCCATATTGTTTTGTTTTATTTTGTGCAAATTGTAAAGCTGCAACTCTGATGAAAAGCAGAGCAGTAGAACCCAAAGTAACCTTGTTTTATACATTAATGATCTGATCTTCCCAAATGTATTTTTCCTCTGAAATAGACACAACTTATAATATTAGTTGGCTTCATTCATAGTTTTCAAATTGCTTTGAAACTGGGGCTTTTCTTGAAACTATTTGAACCTATAAGTATTTGAGCATGTACTTCTACAGATGCAGATTTACTAGAGGTAGGGGAGAGAGAGATGCACAGGACAGGGGAATTTACCTCCCCTACCAATACAAGCTTGTTCAAATTATGTTGCCATGTTTCCATGCATTGCATTTCTATCCATAGTATTCTGAAGGCTGTTATTAGTTGGCCACCGGACAGGCAAACAAATCAAAAGGGTTCATGCTATTACACGCTCACATGATTTGCTGAATCAGGAACTTCAGCAACAAACTAAGCAAAATAAGCTTGTGGAAATGTGGGAAGCCAGAAATCAATGAACCTTGTGTATGGGCATAAATGTTTTTGTAGTTAATGTAGTTGTGCCTAGCAAAAAAACCTCAAGGCTGTGGCATTTTTTATTCTGCCATCATGTGTTGCCACCTGCCAGATGTTTCCACGTTTATCCTAACCAGTCAGGTACTTCCAAAGCTGGTGAATGCAGACCTACTTTTCAAGTCAAGAGCTGTTTCCTTTTGCAGATCCACTGACAACATTTACAAACCTCAGAGGATGCAGAAAGAAGATTTATCTTTTGCATCTTACTGCTCTTTGAAAGGGTTGGAAAACACAGACTGTTTCCTCAAGTATGCTTAAGAGGCTAATGTCAAGTCAGAAACTGAGTGCAGTTGCACTGTTTATGTACTGATGCATTTACAGTTTTAATTCCACATAACTTATCTTTGAATCTAGGAAGGCAGTCTTTAAGGTGAAAAGCTGTGTTTGTGTGGATCATTGTTTGTCTCACTGTGAGTTTTCTTCCATTTGTTGTCTTCCACTCTTCATCAATNGATGTGCAGTCCCATATTTGCAGACACTGATTTGCCTTCTGAGAAAACCTTTTGACAGCTATGAAGCAAAACTCCTAGTCACCATTCATTTTTCATACCCTTTCTGACTTGTGTTTTGTGAGAAGAAAGAAGAGAAATTGTAAGTCTTGTGCAAGATACTGTAATGTGCTGAATTCCAATGAGGTGGCATTTATGTTCAGCCTTAGGCATTTTCCTAAAATGTTGCCTTCAAACAGTAAACCCATCACATATTCCTGCTTATTTGTGGGCTGGAATCCTGGAATCTCCAGGAAGATCTCTTGCTTGTTGAACTAGACAAAGATGTTGTTTCCAGGAGCCTGGAAACTTCTAAAACCTTATAAAATTTTACTGTGAAATAACCACAAAGTAAGAACAACATCCACAGGTCCAGTGTTCAGCATTCAAATAATCGACTATTTTCCTTTCTGTGGCTTAAATTTTGTAGCCCAAACCCAATTTATTCTGTTTACATGCAGAGCAAGTTTTGTGCACTGTTTAAGGCTTGTGCTGTCTGGACCAGACATTTCTTGCTAAGAGTGTCTTAAATAAGAAACTTGTGGCTGTGCTGGGCCAAAGTACTCCCAGTCTTAGTGATTAAGCTAAACCACTACAGTTCGCTAGGTCAGAAAGAACATGGCATTATCTGCCATTTACTGCCTAGGCCATTGAAAGTCTTCACATGCAGTTGTTGCTGCCAGGATTGGCTTTTTTATTTTACCAGTTGGTTAGATACGGTGGAATAGAGAGGCAATGTGAGGACCAGGGGCTACAGTTCTGACTACTGTATATTAGAGCCTCTTTCAGGGCAGAACTGATACCTATTTGCAGTCTGATACTTTATGCGTGTGTATTCATCTTTCTTTTAAAATTTTTCCTGACAAGTTAAGGAGTACCTTGTTTTTGTTCCAGCAAAATATTAGGTCTTTCTTTCTTTTCTGGCATGGAAATAGACCTAGAGATGTCTGCACAGTGCTTCTCACATACTCAGATATTACACATGGTCCTAGTGATTTGCAGAAGAGAAATCTCAGCAGAGAATCATTTGTATTGAACTATCATGGGTTTGATGGATTGCTCTATATGCCCATTGACTTGAGAAAGAGATGTATTTTGTTATGTTTTGTCACATAGTAAAAAATGCAAACTTGTTAAACTGAATTTTTAACCTTGCATTCGTGCTTGATTTGATTTGCATTGCACATGAGCTGTGGCTTGAATTCAACTGAGCCAATTTACCTCAACTACTTACCTGTACTTTAGTGACAAGAGAAAATACTTGTCTCATATTCTCGCACTATGCTCCAGTACTTGTGGTGCAGTCATTGTAATCTGTGCCACTAATTCGTATCTTAAATTGGCAAACTCATAGCAGGCCAGTTCAGAAGAACAGGACAAGCTGAAGTCTTTGTCATTTATCCCTGAAGCTACTATGGATTTTGGAAGAGTTTACTGATATCTGTGAAACCAGAGGAAGCCTTTTCAAACTTTAACTGACCCAGTGCCCTATAGCACGTAATAGCCATCTGTAGTATCCATACTGAAATATGCCTTTTAGGGAGAAAATTAGCACTGCAAAATTGCTCACAATTTACAGACCTTTAAGTGAAACGCCAACTTACACAAGGCTGAATTTCACTCTTTGGATAATTTCTGTCTTTCAGCATGTACAGAGAATTATCAGATACAATGTCTTTTACTGGAACACTGCCTTTCCTTGAGGAAGTTTATTTATTACTTTGGCTGAAACTGCTCTATTTTTTATAAAATTTTATTTATTTAATGTGAACCAATAAAGAGAACCACAGCTTAGATGATATTAAATGGTGGGATTCATAAAGGAATTAATTCTAGCAAAATTCTTTAATGAAAGTTAAAACATTCCTCTTAGAGACCATGCCTGAGATGTTCATCTCAGGGAGTGTATTGTGGAATGATACACGTTCCTCACAACTGCAACAGAAAAGCAGTTTTCTGAACTTCCTCTGAAGCTTGAAAAAATATTATTTATGTTCAAGAAAGGTAAAAATTGAAGCACTGTGAAAGTATGATCTCTTTAACTGTGACTAAATGGCTGGTTCCATTTGCTGTCAACTTCATAAGAAGTCACGAGTCAGACCCACTCATCTGGCTTGCATTTCTTTCCTGACACAAAATATCTGCAAAACTGGCTTAACTGGTACTATTCCATGAATTATTGTTGATTAATTCAACCAGTGCTACCAAAAGTCACTCTAGGGAAAAAGAGAACTATTTCCCCCCAACACTGATTACTAAAAGAAATATTTTAGTTGTTTAGCTCTTTATATTTTTTTTTTAAAATACCTACTTCTGTTTCTGCAACTTGCCTTACAGAGACACTTGCAAAAAAAGAAAATAACATACATTTCTAATGAATACCAGTACCAAGCTGCATTCACGTTGTCCTAATCAGCATAACAATGCAATCATTATATTTTATTGTTAATTATTTTCTTCTCTTATATTTAAGACTATTCTCCTCCTTTCTTTTCATCTGATTAAAAGAATATCTTTTATTATATTGTGTTCTCCCTTTAAAGACTTCCATGAGGAGAATGCCAATATTATCATAATTTAAATGAAATGTTCAAGCTGAGCTGTCTTCTTCCAGATTTTTGAGTGGAGCTGTGTAGAGCTAGTTACTTTAATTGAACTAATGAATTCAGCCTTCAGTACCCCATGCAGATAGTCTTTTACTTTAGCAGTTATATTAAAGATTTTCTATTAAAAATCACATTAAATTGGGAAATTTATTTGTCCACATCTTCTGAAATGTCCATATTGATTTCTCCAATTATGTGTCTGATTTTTTTATTATGCTTTGTAATACTTTCAGGAGCATGCACAAAGCATTGGAAATCATAAGGTTTTCTACTCTCTGGCTAGAAAAATAAGTATTATTTGCACCAAATTTTATTGAGATTTTTGTCTCTTTTGCATGCTCTCTACTGGTGTTACATTGAACACCACTTTGCTGGTAAGATTCACACAATGGCCAAGACTGCGAACAGATTCAGCTGCTATTAAAGCTGACGTGGTTTGGACTGTGGCTGAGATGAGCTTTTTCTTTTAGAGTCTGATATAACTAATTTTTTAGTCAGCCTTTCCCTTAAGGTCCAATCCAACTATATATTGAAGACCATCAGAAGACAGATATTGTCTTCCACTGAGTTGTATTGGACCTTCAAGGACACATTAAGCATGCTTACACCATGAGCAACAACAGTAGTATTGTTTTCCTTAGCAGAAACAGGGGACTTCAAATTTCGGAAGTGCCAACTAAGACTGACATTCAATACTACCATATAAACCAGAAAAAACAAAAAGCATTTTATAAAAATTGTGGCAAATCAGATTTTTATCCTTTTTTCTTTTGTTAAAAAGCAGCTCATTTAATCAATACTATTGTTTTCCACAGGAAACCTGGCGCCCTTTGTGATCTGAAATACTCTCTGTGAATAAAGTTGGAATATCCTTGCATAGTTTTCTTCTGATAAACTATTTATATAGTTATTCACAACTTTTATATTTAAAAATAAGTTCATTTTTTAAAGGAAAGAAACAGCACAAATCTTGCAAAGCATTGAACCTGTGAGTTTGTAACTTTTTTAATGTTGGTAGTAAATGCCCATTAATTCAGAGGAAGGTGAATTCATTACAGCATAATATATCTAGCTCACAAAATGCTACATGGGGATTTTATTATATTTTATTTTTATTTTTTATTTTATTTTGTATTCTGTGCTACCTGAGGCTACAAATAATGTAAAAATCATATTTTTTCCAGGAACAATAAAACAAACAGCAGGAACCACACGGCAACAGAAAATCCTTAAATTAAGGATCATCCAGGTTTAATGAAAGGAAATTTTTTTCTTTTTTTTCTGGTTTGTGGAGTTAGCAAATTTCTGCTGTGATGTATGGGAATTAACTGCACCAAAATTACTGTAATTCACATTCTAAAAATAGCATTACAGAAATACCTTGTTGCACTCTTTCAGTATTGTGTAGAATTACATCCCTCCCCCGCAGGGCTACCTGATTTTCACTATGTATGTCTTGTATACTGGATTAAGTATCTGAAGAGGGTATTCTAAACGTGTTCTTTAATACCAGTCACACAGAAAACAGGTTTTTTTAAATTCAATGTGACCCGCAATATAATTTGGATATTTTATTCTAAAATGTATTTATAGAAGAACTGTGAAATTGAAAAAAATATAGAAAAATGTTAAAACTCTAAGTAAGCACTTAGAAACTTAAAAAGGAAAAGCAAAAATTAAATTATTCATTATTATTATAGCATTCATTACTTGTTCCTGAAATATTTTTCATTAGTCTTACTGAATAAGGTTTTCTCACTTTGTGATAAGTGGACGTAAGTTTAACTACTTTTATTAGTAGTATTCATTTTGTCCCATTCCTCCAATTTGCTCCTGATCTGTCTGTTTCATGTAAAGCTGTGACCTCATAAGATGAACAGAGCATTTTTTTGCATTAAACTAACCAATGTTTGTTGCCTTTGATTGGTTAAATTCAGGAGTATCTAGAATTTCTAAGTGTCTGGTATAAGAAATGCAAGATCTGATTTTGCAGTGTTTATATTGCATTTTATACATTCAAAGCACAAACTCTATTGACTGCATTTGCACTTCTATAAATCAGACCCTACAGGCTCAAGTTAGACACCTAGAAAATGAGAAATGTGTAGCTGATACTCTCCTCTGAAAATCAGAGTCAGTGACTTAACTACAATCAGAAAATTATATTCCCATGCAAGTACCCTGCTATCTGGGTCACCAAGTAACTGCTTTAATGAGAAGAATCTTCTTCCTTCTTATGCAGTCCGTCAAAGGTGGAAAAAACAGATCCGCTCTATGGATCATATCAAGCAATATAAAATAACTAGTGGCACTTGTGTATTGCCATTGCTTGTGAAATTCAATATGCCAGATGGGTGGGAAACACTTGCTTTAATGGCTTGCACAGAATTTTTTTGCAGGGGAAGGCATTCTCTGTGCTAAAGATGGACAAAGCCATTAAACAGAAATATTAGGGGGATTCTGCACCAACCAAATAATTTCAAAATTTGTGCAGTTTTTCATGGGGACTTACAGAGATTTCATCACTGCAATTTCTCTATCAAAACAGGTCTTGTTTAAAAGGAAGAATCAACAATATTGTTTTACATATTAGTAAAATGATGCATTTGTTTCATGACCATATTCCTTGAAAAAGAGCTTAGGCTATGTATTTGGGGAGGAGGTAGCTTTGTTGGTTTTAATAAACTGAGATGTCATACACTGAAAATGTCAATCAGATTTTTTTTGTTGTTGAATTATAAACAACTGCGAATATCTAGAGTCCTAAGCTTTTGTTGCACCCAAATGACAAGGTAGTGCTAATATGCCCCTGTCATGTTAGAAAGTTGGGTGACCCTCTGCATTAAATTAGGAGAGATAGTTGATGGTGCACAGCTTTCAGACTCCATTGTAGGCAGTTTTCAGCTCATTTTTTAAGTTATTAGGGACAGCTTAAATTCAGATACTTTTGGTAGCTTATAAAGTTTCTGCTTCTGACTTTTCTACTGTTTTCCTGGCTAGTATATATGGAGTTGAGAAAGGAACTTCAAAGGTAATCTAGTTCTTTCCTAAAAGTTATAAGAAGCTGTAAGAGCAAACCTAGGGCAGTGGAATGAGGCCAGATGCATACTGATTTTAGTTTAGTTTAGATTTTCCTACCAGTCTAGGTACCCAGTCAAAGGAATCAAATCTCAGTATGGGATCTTATCCTGCATTCATTGTCAAGTTTAGGGGAAAGGGTATTTCCGACTGAGTCCTTCATATTTTAATTAATGATAGAATGCGACAGCTCACCTGAGAGATTTCAAGTGTAAAAATAAGAAATGACAGAGATTCAGCTACTGAAAACATCTGGGGAAATAATTTGCTGCAAACTTAAAATAACAGGTGTCTCCCAGTTTTTGTTTAGTTAGGTATCATCAGGAAATATAAACAGCATTACCATTTTATCTTTCATTCCTTCAGCTCTATTCCACTTCATGCACTGCAGAAACAAGTATTCTGCATTTTATATGCATTTTGTCAGCATCCAATGGTGTCTGAGAGTCTAAAAAGACTATGCTGTTCTAGGACAGAAAACAAATAAGAAATTATTGCTAGTTTCAATCCATTGCTGTTTCAGTGTCTGACTGAGGTCATCTTATCTGAAGGAAAGAACTGCCAACAGTCAATATCAAACTGCAGTTTTTTGTGCTAGGGATGGTTTTCACTGTACAGTTTCTTAAAATACTAGGATCCTTATCTTGATTTAATCATTCTGGTGTGGTCTGGTATAAACATTTCATAACAATCACCACTACACACTGACATGAAATCTGGTGGAATACTCCTTCTCCTATGGCTTCTGAGAAGAGTTGGGAAGTAACTCTTCAGGTCTGAAAACAGAATAAACAGAAATACTGCAGGAGAGCTGTGATAAAATTATTGCAATGGTCTTTCATAAAATGGAAATCCTCACTTGCCAATGTCTTCACAATTAGACAATTAGATTTTTAATTTTATAAGATATCTCCTTTTCAATATTGTTGAAGCAGTTAAGATCATCATCTCTACTAAATAGTTTGACTCTAATTGGATGCAGACCAAAAATCTTTGTCAAGCCTGCTGACATCTATATTAATTTCATTTCTGGTTTTGAATGTGCTTTCAGGTATAAATCAGAATCTTAATGATTTTTACAGCCTTGCATACTCTGAGATTTAAGGTTCTAAGAGTTCATAGTCATTATTTTTGGTATCAAAAACTAAATAGGAATGTTTGAACTAGTGTGCAATTGAATACTTTCATAGCTTTAATATATTGAAATTATATTTTAAATTATATTAACTTATATTAATCACCTGTCAAGTATAGCTATATATATGCATAGTGTTTCTGTGCCATTCAAACAGTAGCCACAATAACAAAGACATGCAAATGAAACAACACTGGGGGGAAAAAAAAAAAGATCCCAACAACACAGCCCAGTTTTTCATATAGCACTTCTCACTTTGGACAGCAGTATAAACTGTTGTTTCAAGACCTGTTATGCTGACATAAATTCTATTCATTTAGATGTTTTGTTGGTGTAGTCACTGTGGCATAGCATTCCTCACCTACACAGACTTTCTTAACTCTAGAAACTGACAATATCAGTAAATTATGTGTTAAGTAAGTGAGTATAACTCCATTCAAGTCATTAGATTCACTTATCTTCATCCTGGCTCTTACTATTCAATGGTGAGTGCTCCTAGAAACAGCCCCATGACGTAAGCATTCACTTGCATTATCAGACTTTGAATGATGCACTACAGCTCAGGCGTTCAGTGGTTTGTTTATTTAACTTTTCACTACAATCCAAATATTGCTCTATTCTGAGTCAGAAGTAGCCTGTTAAGATCTTTGGATCTTATATTTTAGGATCTTACCAACAGCTACGCATAGTGTCATTTCTTTAAATTTGTTTCAGTGCATTTCTAGAATTAACAGCTTGCTTTTAACAATATACGACAATACTGCTATTTAATACAGTGTTGCTTGAACAAGCAAGCAAGTACCCAGTTAATGGAGCACATGCACTGCCATCAGAATTGGAATAGAGTGTGCTTTAGTTCAGATAGAATTTTGTGTAATGCTGACTGATCCATAGTTTTGCACAGATAACAGTGAAAAGATTACTATTTTTGCTAAGGGCTATATTAAAATCATTAGAAATGTTCAATCCCATAAAAGCACAAAAATATATCTGTAAATAGCTATTTAAATATCAATTTCTACCCCTAGAAAAAGGAAAATAAAAACATCTGATTTTGTAAAAGTCTCTATATATAGGGATAAAAAATGAGCATAAAATTACTAATTAGTCATCCATGATTACTTCTCCATATCTTTAAAGTTAACCTCAGCATGGAATTCATACTCAATATCTTACTCTAGGCTGAGTTTAACTTTGTGAATTGCATGTAACATGTGACTACTTAAATTATGAAGGAAAGTTATCCTCATTTTAAATACTGTAGAAGTTATTTTTCTTTCTGCATAATAATGACTTTGATATACAAAAATGGCTATCCATAAATTGTCTTAAATTATTTCTTACAGGTGTTGAAATAATGCTGTCTAGTTTTCCTTTTTCTTTTTTCAGCTTCTCTTTTGTGATGCAGACTGAACTGGGAAACAGGAAAACAAACTGCTTTTCTAAGCCTTTTCTATTATTTGTTAACAATCATTTTTCTGGTGATACTGAAAAAATAATATAGAAAACCATGTTATTTGATACTGAATTTCATTAGGTAGAATTGACTAGCAGCTGTCAGATTTATCTCTTGTATTACTTATAATCATCCAGTGTAATTCAGTTGCTAGAGCTAAAAAAACTCAGCTAGCAATAAACTTGCTTTTGATTTAATACTTCTATGAGTATGTTCTCAGCATTTTATGCAACTGTGATGGGTTCTATGCCCGCATTCTCCACCAAAAATTACTGTAATGGTTTTGAGTTAAAACTCTCCCAAAACCCCTCACAGTAAATTGCAGTCCCTCTCCCTTCCCCCAGACCCTGCTGTACAAATCCAGGAGAAGGTAAGAGAGGCTGAGAATACAAAAAAAACAAAACAGGCAGAGGCTAAGTGAATATATATAATGTATTAACACTAATATG
>WAAB01023952.1:104364-138561 GCA_013389865.1 Piaya cayana | reverse complement strand
TGTTGCTCTCCTCTGGACTTATACCACTGCCTCCTGTTTCTCTGCCTTAAGGCATCCAAGAAATGAGTCCATGGGATCCTAAAATACCTAGGAAAAGACAGGGCAATCCATCATGATTTCCATATTTTAAAGGAAAAATAATGACTTTGTTATCAAAGCTATGTGGAACTCCTTGAGATGCTCGATGATATATTAATTGCTTTTCAAGAGGTCACATCCCTCCTGCAGTAGATTGCTGTATGGAGGATGTTTAGCATCAAACCTGTAATATGTGCAGAGGGGGAGCAATTAGAATGACTTGTTATACCCCAGTATAATGCTGAAAAAGCAGCCTCTGAGATGTAAAACACTGGTGTAAAGGTAAATAAACGGGAAAATTTCATGCCGATTAGCAGTTGTATGAAGTGTCCTTACACCTAGATTAACTGACTTGTTTTTAAAGACACATCTAATTTAATTGCCCGTGCTTGCTGCAGGCTGTTAATTATCGCATTGCCTCATTTCTAGAAAGAGGAAGGTGAATACCAGGCGGGGGCCATAAATCATAGAATCATAAATAAATAATATGTGTGACCACTGGAGGTCGCTTTTGGTTTAGAAATCCTTCACTTCAGAGGCCTTTGGCAGCCACACAACTTCTGCAAAAGCAGAAGGGAGCACGACTGTTGTTTGCACCATTTTCGGGAAAATCCATTGGAAATTTTGTTTCATTTTAAGATATTTTGTAGACTATAAAGGCTTCATGGAATTATAGCAAATTAGTTTCATGACAGCTCTTCTTGCTAATTTTTTTTCCACATTACAGAGTTTCACAGTGTAAGTATTTTGGCCTGAAAGAAAATAACATTAATAAATTGATAAATAGAAAAAACTGTAGGATTTTGTTAGAATGAAGAAAAACATAATTTTATTGCAGATGTGTTACTGGCTCTGTATTTAAAAGAAGAAACTGGTAAAACCATTCACCTGATCCATGGATCAGATATGTACCATGTAGCTCAATGGGTCCAAGTTTCAGGCTTTTGCCACTGAAGAAATAAAGAAGGAAGGGGGAAAAGTAACACCGTGTGCAATGTAATGTCTATATTAATCATGCAAATTCTTAGTCCTCTGAGGAGGTCATCCTTAAATGATTGATAAAATTGACTTCAAAGGCAGCATGTGTCTGAATGAAAAATAAAAAAGGAGGTGTTAGACCAGCCTCTATGTTTGGCCTCTTTCTTGCAGTTTTTCTTGTTTGCTCAGGCTCTCATGAAGGTACCATGAAGAGGAGCTTCTTTCTGGCCTCTCTTGCTTAGGAACACTTATGCAATGCCTTCATCCCTTGTATTCTCTATTGGGCAAAGGACAATTTGCTCATCCGTTATAGCAGCACATTTCAGCAGAGCTGCCACAAAACCAGCCTTACTCCAAGATCAGACCAAAGCTTTTGTGAAATTCAGAAGACAGAGGGGGAAAAGAGAAGAGAGGGCAAGAGCATATAGAAACCACATAAATCAAGCCTTCAAGTATTTTCTTCTTGGTCTTTCAGAAGGAAGGATGGAGAATTTATTGTGAATGAGTAGGTGTCTATTGCCTGGTAACAGTGCCTGTAATATAGTACCTGCTGTGTTCAAGTAAATGATTGCTCTCTTGTGCTGTGGTCTGTGGTTTTGATGATGAATTTCCTGGGAGACTGTAAAGATAAAAATCAGAGCTTGCCACTCACTGAAGATTTAAAGAGCTATAATTTCTAAGTGGTGGTACTGAGATATGAACAGGCTTTTGACTCCTGCCCCTGAATGCCATGGCATTGCCGCAGGGTTTTCCAAGATGCTGAAACCTCATCTCCCCAAAGGCCTTATTAAAAATATGTATTTTTAACACTTTTTACTTAATTCATTTTTCACTTCAGTTGCTGAAACCTAAACAAAACTCACACACAAGCACACAAAAATCTTGCTCCAAGGGGATTGTCAGTCCCCTGTAGGGCACAGTGCAAGGAGGCTCTGCAAGGTTGACAAGAGTCTCTTTTGCTGTCAGGAAAACCATCCCAATACAGCAATGATGTGCAGTGGCACAGGTGTACAAGGAGCTCAAGGTTGACAATGAAGGTACAACAGAAGATACCAGCTTCAGCTGGAACAATACAGACCATAGGTTAAGTGAGAAATGGTTTCAGGGACATATTTTTTTCCTTCTGTGCTCACATAGATGACATTATACTGGTAATTTCTCATAAAAATAGCGACCAGTTTTCCTGTGAGGGTGGCTAGTGGTACCAAGAGAGAGAAAACTGATCCTGAGGATTATCTCAGGGTCACTTCTCTTTCCCATCACATGACCTGCAGTCCAAATGGGAGGTGTCTTGATTCTAATACACAGTGCATTTAAACCATGAGCATGGCACGGCACATAAATGTAAGGCAGCTGCTCTGTCAGGATGGGCATGCATGATGTTTTGTTGTAAACCATGTCCTTCTCACTGCTGCTTTACTCCATGGGCGAGCACAGCCTCACTTCCTGCTCCCAGGCTCACTCCCATGCCTGTCGCTAGCCTTGAACATATGCAGCTGTTTGCAATATCCTCCTAGTTCCTTTCTACCTCTGTAAAAGCAACAATATCCACAGGACCATTTACTCCCATTTCCTTAAACAGCAACACCTCTCCATACAATTTTGAGCACAGTAGAAGACAGCTCTGCCTTTCCTGAACCATTTTGCCATGATCTCCCCAGTTTGTGCCCATTAAAACCAGAGGAAGCACATTCTGGAGTGCCTTTTTTAGTGTGCACCTCGTTATGACACCCTTGGCCTCAGATCCTTGAGTGATGGTGGTGGGAAATGCTCAGCTGATAACAGCCCAGCCCTTATCTGCTCATTGATTTGGAATAAAAGCTCCCTGGGAGCCTGCAGTGTAAGTGCTACACTCCTGCTGCTTATCAGGAAGCTTTTTCTTATCTCCCAGAGACAGGGGACTTTAAATGGAAAAAAAAAAATTAATCTTCACATTGACTGGTAAGAGCTTAGTATTTTTTTAAAAAGTAAATGTCTAAAAGAGGGTAGTAGGAAACTGCTTTTAAAAATCTCAGATTTTAAGGCAGCCCTGGTTCTTGGAGACAAGTTTGTGCTTTCTGCCTGTTTGGACTGGATTTTCTTACATGCCTCACTTTTAGGAATGTTTTGATATTTTGTACATGCAGCCCAGATCTCAATGTGTAGGTTTTGGTTTGCTATTCAGACAGAGCTGCTGAAGCTCACCCCTGATCTGACCAGACCTTAGGTCATGGATTTGACATTGTGTGACTTTCAGGTGAAGTTCCTGTGTCACAGACCACTGCCAGGGGCAGGAAAGTTAGAATACTCCAATTGCAATTAGAGCAGCACAAGACAAATCAGTGTTATTAAAGCGTTACTCATCATGCAAAGAAAGGTTATCATGCAAAGGCCGCGTAGGCAACAGGAACTGAGGCGGGGGAGGGTGCAAAGCAGCTGACAGCCTTCATCCTATTTACCTACCCCTGATTGCCCTCACAGCCTTTGCTCCCCATGGACCAAGCTGAACTTTCAAATCTATATTAAGACAGGACAGTCTCCCTGAGACATGATCTCCAGATAGAGAAGGATTGCTGACCTCCAGCAATCTGCTCTAAATAAAACGCAGAAGGACTCTAGACAACACTCCAGAGAGGGACTCTGGGAGCTTTGCAGTGAACCACAGGGAAGGGCCTGGGTTCAATTTGCTGGTGTTTTTCAGTAGGTGGGAAGGCAGAACACGTGCTTCAGGCTGAAGGAAAGCAGATCTGCAGTGAATACCATTGAGACATATTTCCCCTTGCAAAAATCCATCCTCTGGTCACTGAAGTGTTAGCCCTGTGAAATGGGAGCAAAGGGCAGCAAGCAGGTGGCACCTGCTCCATGGGTCTGAAGCTGCTGAGCTCCTGGCTCTGAAAAGCCTGAGGTCTGCTCAGCATATTACTATAAAAAGGCCCAACAAAATAAAACAGAACAAGAACCCATGCAATGCATAGGACAGTACTTGAACCCTTGTGCCTGAAGTGACACAGATCAGCAACAGGTCAGAAAGCAAAGAGGGGAATCAGGCCCTCTGTGAGATATCGTTCACTAGAATGGGGCAGTCCCAGAGCTGGGAATAGTCCTGCTGTCAGAGTAGCTGTAGGCATCCTTGCTGTAAAGTGCAGAAGACTAGAGGTTACAGCAGCCATGGGGCAAATGGGCTCTGATATCCAGTTGGTCTGAGCCAGCACAACGTTGGTGGGGTGAGAGCAGTTTCTGCTCTTTCCACTTTACGCATTTTACCTTTTTCTTGCAGTAAAATCCAAGTGTGAGACACACAGATGTTTTTAACTTTCCAGAGAAAATGCTGCTAATGAAATTGTTACCCCCACTAGTATGTGGTAAATCCAGTACTGCCTGCAGCCCTGGAGAAATGACAGTGTTTCATCAATGACCTGGTGCTTTGGCCTTGGACTGGGCAGAGATTGATAGAAATTTGCCCTTGAGAAGCCAACAAATCCTCTCCCATAGCAGCATCATATGCAGCTGTAGCACTGGAAGCAGATGGCAGCTTAATTGCATCAAGGCTTTGTATTTCTAGAAGGCTTCTCCCAGAGGATCTCAAAATATAATATAAGATTCAAGTTAGATGAACCTGAAAAGACTGGGGAGAGAAGTGAAATAAAAGTTTCAGTTTTCAAGTATGCCCATTTTCTTTGGGTACCCAGTACAAGTGGCTCAGCAGGGATTTTCAGAGATGCTCAGCCCTTGCCGTAGAAATTCTTCTGAATATGAAGGTCTTGAGCCAGGATCTCAGAGCAGAGCTACCTACAATAAGTGGAAACACAGAAAGTACAGACTGAATTTCATCTAGTGCCATATGGGAA
This sequence comes from Piaya cayana, assembly GCA_013389865.1. Lineage (NCBI taxonomy): Eukaryota > Metazoa > Chordata > Aves > Cuculiformes > Coccyzidae > Piaya > Piaya cayana. The sequence goes on along the minus strand of WAAB01023952.1, from coordinate 133,678 downwards.
TTTTGTATTTGATTCAGGAATTTGCATAGATCTCCTTGTGTCTTCTTTACTTCGACAGACCCAGTCCTGCTCTAAAATTTGGTGGTAGTGGGGGTGTGTAAACATTTTCAATGTCCCTCCTAGATATTTCACACTAAGTTCACACTAACTGTAAACAGCATCTGTTAGCTAAGCTGCATAGCTCACACTGTTTTATTAGCTATCAGGTAAAAAAATCTTTATGGGGTTAAACAAAAAAACAACCAAACATCACCATATGGAGAACTTGGAGATGTTTTAATAATATCCTCTTTTCTTCAGTGTTGTTTTGTTGTGTGTGGGGGGGTTCTGCCATTACACCCCCATAGTCCTTCACAGCTGCCTGCCCCAGAGCACAGGGATTTCATGGATATTCTTAAAGACAAAACAAATAACCCTTGGCTGAACCAGTGAAGGAATAGGACAGCTGGAATCCAAGCAATCACTGGAATAAAGGACCTTCTTCCATGTCCTTGTCACCAGCCTCATCCCTGCACACTTGCACCCAGCTGCCAACAGCAGCATGTGACACAAGTCCAGCTGCCACCACATGCCCCACATGTTCCTGTCCCAGTTCCACAATGGGAAATCAGGTTTGCATGCCAAGCATACAGCTCTGCGACCACAGCCCTGCTTTGCTGCAGCTGTTATTTATGGCCTGGCTTGGCTTTCTGATGTTGTGTGGGCACATGATGGAGTGGCCCCACATGATGCGCTGGCTCCACTGCCTTGTTGGGTTGTCCTGGCAGAGCAGAGGAAACAGGGCAGCACGGGGCCACCCCACAACACAGCAGTATCTGAACAAGGGAAATAGGAGTGAGCGTTGTTTCAGGGAGGGACGGGTGAGTGCAAGAATGGTCCTTACCCTCTCTAGCTGCCCCAGCCCATCTTATTTGGTGAATACGCTCAAATGTGGTTGCCACTGTCAGCCCAATGCTAGTGGTGAGGTTAGAATGAGCTCCTCATCAGGAATGTGTGGCCCAGCTTGTCAGACACTTGAAGATTCTGTCACTGTCTACAGGTTGGTGGCGTCTGTCACCGAGGGTTTATCACCAGTGGGAAGAGGGTAGTAGGGAAGAACCAGCTTTGTTGAAATATCAGCAGCACAGTGCTGCAGCATTTCACTTCTCCATCACAGCCAGACCATTCCCCTGAGGTAGACACGTTGTCTTCTCCCTCTCTTTCCATACATCACGAAGTTCTCCCTTCCCCATCCATCACCTCCTCCCTCCTTTTTCAGAGTGCAGCCTGGGCATATTACCAGTGCAATGCTTGTAGGGGGCAGGGATGGACTGCAGAGGCTTTAGCTTGCCCTTTCCAGAGCTCTCCAGAACTGTGAAATAAGCACTCCCCAACATGAGAGAAGACTGTAGCATATGTATAGCAGCCTCTACTCAAGTTAGCCATGGGCTAAACTGGTGCCAGAATGAGCCAGATGTATCTACCTTTGTATTATCCATACAAAGTTGTGGGAATGTGCTAAAACACTTGCTGAGGATTTGTAATCATCTTACTTTCACGGGAGTTCTAGAAAGGCAAACACTTAAGGACAGCATAATCTAAACAGACCAGCAGCGACTTGGGCTTCAGGTCACGCTGCTCTGGCAGCTCTCCCTTCCAAATATTCCCGTTTGCAACAACACAGGCTACTCATAATGTTCTGCTGAAACTTCACATGCCATCACATTGCCAATGACTGGGCAAAAGTGGAAAAAAACCTGGACTGTTTATGCAGGTTTTTAAGGTAATTTTCTCTTACTACTTAATTTGTGTAGTTACCTTAAAATTGTCTCCGTAAGTATCCTTGTTTAATGTCTAGGGGTGCTTGTGTTTAAATTCTAGCACCACCACCCCCACCATCTTAGAACAGCTTCTTTCAATCGGGCATAATTTATTTGTTATTTTTTCTTTATTCCTCCTCTGAAAAGGACAGAATTGTACAATCTCACTCACATCCTTAGGGAAAGAAAATATCTGTATGAAATTATATTTGTGTGGTCCTCTTGCAACTTCATGGTGAGTCAGAGGAATTGTTTTGTGGTCTAGATGCTAACAAAAAACAAATTTTTACTTCTGGAAGCATGTAATTTTTAATCACATGCTATATTGCAAAGCCTAGGGGATCACACGTTTATCTTTGGATGCCTAGGGAACGTCTTTATCAAAAAAACTGTCTATTATGAGCTTTTAATTTTCTCAAACAAATGCATTCTGTCATATTCTCCACAATTTTCTCTGTACTCTACAATATACTGACATGAAGAAGAACTTCAGTAAATCTATGGAGGCAAATGGTCCTTCTTTTCTGAAGTCCTTAGCAGAAGTCCAGAGTCAGCAACTCCTAAAGGCCAATAGAAACAGTTTCTAATGATCTTTAGCACATCTATTTCTATCAGAAATCAAATATGTTATATGTATGTTATAACACTGTTTATTTCACTTGCAATGAAACTTACACATTTGTTACAGAACAGCTTGTTCCATGGAGCAGAGGGATCCATGATTTCCTTTGGCAATTTAAAAGATTTATATCTGAAGGATATTCCCATAAGGAAACTTAAGCTAAGAATAGAAATACAATAGTCCAAACATCTTAATTTTTAATAAAACTGATGGCCAGAAGTCCAAAGCTTCTGAAGTTAAGAAAAAAAAAACCCAAATCCCTGCCTTCTATGTTTATACTCAGAGCTTGGTTTACACTGAATGCAGCTTAGGTGTTTCCTAGCACTTCCAAGCATCTGCTAACTCTTCAGTACCTCTCTTTTCATACCCAGGCTCCATTTTGCTCAGTCTCTAGGTGATTTTCAGTGGAAATAGACAGTTTCCACTTAAGTTTAATAAAAAAAATCAACATCTATAAATTATCTTCCTACCCATCAAAACCAGACATTGACCAACATGCAAATACTGTTGCTCACCAAGAAACTTGTGTCCTCACCTGTGTTGACAGTGAGATCAAGCGGCACTTCTTTTTATCCTCCCTGCACCCTCCTCCAAGGATGAGACTATTTCAAATCCACATTCCTATCAACAGCTAAACCAATTTATTCTAGGCCTTTTACCCTCAAAAAAGCAATTATCTCTGATAACTCCTTGGGTACCTGCAGGAAGTGTCGAGTCCATGCTTACACATATTGTCATGCTTGATCATAAACACTATTCCAAACATTGACAATTCCAGAAAAATCATGAATGTGTATGACTATCAAAAGATATGAAAAGTTACAGTTATGAAATGAAACCATAAATGCTAATTTCAAGACATATAATATTTTTTAATAATTTTAGTACTTTCTTTTAAATTAATTGATATCCTTGGTTTTAGTCTTCCTGAAACTTAAACAATTCCCAGTCCATTAAGTAGAGCTGTTCCTATGTCCACTCAAAGCCCTTTCAAAATTAATGCATCCTATNATAAATTATCTTCCTACCCATCAAAACCAGACATTGACCAACATGCAAATACTGTTGCTCACCAAGAAACTTGTGTCCTCACCTGTGTTGACAGTGAGATCAAGTGGCACTTCCTTTTATCCTCCCTGCATGCTCCTCCAAGGATGAGACTATTTCAAATCCCCATTCCTATCAACAGCTAAACCAATTTATTCTAGGCCTTTTACCCTCGAAAAAGCAATTATCTCTGATAACTCCTTGGGTACTTGCAGGAAGTATCAAGTCCATGCTTACACATATTGTCATGCTTGATCATAAACACTATTCCAAACATTGACAATTCCAGAAAAATCATAAATGTGTATGACTATAAAAAGCTATGAAAAGTTACAGTTATGAAATGAAACCATAAATGCTAATTTCAAGACATATAATAATTTTTTTAATAATTTTAGTACTTTTAAAAAAAATTAATTGATATCCTTAGTTTTAGTCTTCCTGGAACTTAAACTATTCCCAGTCCATTAAGTGGAGCTGTTCCTATGTCCAATCAAAGCCCTTTCAGAATTAATGCATCCTACCTTTCCATCAGAAAACTGTACTAACATATGTTTCCTCTACCAGTATTAGGCATCAAGCCCAGATCTTAAGATACAGGACCATGCAACAACTGATAATGGACCATCAGTGCAAATTGTCTTTCATTAGGGCAACTTCAGTCTTGCTAAAAAAAAAAGATGGCAAGACTTTTCTGTGTTTTTAACAGGGCTCTTACTGGCTCTTTTCTTAAGCCAGACCTCCAGAGCAACCATTTACACTGTTGCTCACATCATTTTCCCTCTGTTATATCTAAAAGATACTTCTCAACAAAGCTGCTTTACACAGCCAATAAGAACAAAGCAAGCAGTACAGAATCAGCCAGGGTTTTTTTGTAACATCTGACATACACCACAGAAGCAAAAGAAGATTTTGCCCATTCCAGTATTTTTTGAATGTCCACAGGTAGAATTAGAAGAGGCAAAGTGGGCATTAATGAAGTGCAAACTTCTACAGGAGATTAAGAAAGATGATTATACTGGGTTCTATCTAGGTTCACACAGCATATCTCATTACTTTTTTTCCTAGAACTTAAAAATTATATTTATGAATATTTATTTAGGACATAAGCTCTTACCCAAGACCAAGGAGAGCCAGTGGGGGTCCCTTGTTGGTCTTCCTCCTCAGATGACATCCTGGGCCGACTGTTTTCCCTCATTCTCGTTATATGCTACTAAAACCACTCTTGGTTTCAGACATTCACAAAAATGCTGCCTTTAGGTTTCAGCTGCTGACAATAAAGCTCCAGGGAATATAATTTCCCAGTGATCTTGTTTGCTTGCTAATTTTACCTGCTGAAGTTCTTGGAAGCACAGAGTAAGAAACCTGAGCTCAGTAAACCAGAGCACACTTTCCTTACAAGAGACTCCTAAAGTATCCTGACTAAGTCACAAGATTCAGTGAAAAATTAGAGCCTGACAAACACAAATTCACTTTCAAGCAGTCAACATCCTTACTTTCATGTAAGATTTTATGGTCAAACAGTTTGCTGAGTTATAAATTTTGTGAACAGAATAGAAGGAATTTTCACTACCAAAATTTTATTACCATCATTAATCTTATTTTGCATGACTTTTAAAGGTTTAAGTTCTTTTTTTATAACAGGTTCTTAATGTCAAAATCTAATTCTGCCTTTCTGGACAGCTGTACAACTCCATGAACATAACTGTATGCATGTGAAGCCAAGACAGCTTTTCTATTCTTCTGCTCAATCACATTTGAAAGAGGGTTGTTGTTTTTTATATTTGACCCTTTTGGTCTTCTTTTTCTGTTTGCTACCAGAGTGTAGAATCCAATTAATTATAGATCTCACCTGTTGTAACTTCAAACAAACCAGCTATGATACCTGTGAGACTTCTGGTTCTGTAAGAGAGAACTGCCAGGTCCAGCATCTTGAAATCACTTCTGGGAGCTGACAGAATGACAGTTTTGTGTCTGAGAACATTCCTAGAGGAGACTTTGTACTTGAACTGACCCCTAATTTGCAGCTAGGATGTGCTTTCAAATTCACAACCTTTTACTTGGATTTTAATATTTATTTTCCCTCTGCCTACAAGGAAACAAGATGCAGTAACTGGTGAAATAAAATTGCTACCAACCCCCCTGAACCCTTCTGATACATCTATGACATTGGGCATAGGCTTCTAAATCTTCCTAATGAGATATATAACAAAAAGGGCTATTTATAGAACACACACCACAGGAGAGTCTTAGCCTCAGCTACAAGCTGATAATGATTATCAAATGAACAAATATGCCCAGCTATGCTTGATATTTAACTTTAAGCTATATACATATTCAGTAAGTATGAAAATAATTAGGTGATGGAAAAAGAAAACTTTGGAAATAGACCATTGAGTATAGAAACAGTGTGTTGCCAGCGAGTGGTCTCTTATCACTGTGTCGTGAAGTTGGGCAGCATGTAATGACAGAGAGGACTAAAAAGTGACAGTCCTCTCTGGAAACCAGCTGCCCACTGGGCATTAGCAGCTTGAGGACTAGGGTACCACAGTCACATAGGTTGTGGTTTGACAGTGTGTTGTTTTCAACATCACCAGCATAATCTGTACTTGCCTCTATCATCCTTCTTATCCCAAACCATCCCAAACATCCCCGCTGCTGAGATATTTTGACTGGTAATGGGTCTGAGTCTTCGTGTCCCACTGCCTTGTTGCAACACCTGCACAGTTCTGCAGCACAGTTGGAGAAGTCACAGTGCAAGCTGTTGCCATTCACTGTAGGTCTCCCTCCAACCCTGATGGAGTAGTAGTAATAAACACCAGCCGGGCTGGCTGGCAGCAAAGTCTTGTGGCTTCATTTCTTTTAAATTGGTTGAAAATGAGGGTGCTGAGGTACTCGCAGGTTGAACTCTGTCCTATCATGCCTGGTGATAGATGCTTTATATAGAAATACAAATATATATATAAAACATGCAGGTCTTTTTAACATCTGAACAGTTTCCCAAAACATTTTGTTCTGGAGTCTCAAGAAGAGCTGTGATATCCCAGCTGAGAGGGAAGGTCATAGCTGCATGGAGTAGCTTTTAAGCTTAGGGAGTATTGGGAACAAGGTGTTATTCCTGTACATCAATCAAAACTAACACAGGTGCCAAACTGCTGCAAATGTCTGACATGGCAAAGGAAATGTCAGTTTGCATCACAGGACAGGCATCAGGTGCAGGCAAAACACTCTTGGCTTGCTCCAGTTACTCACTGGACCGATGTGAGTCCTCTGGGCTGCCCTCAGCATCCCTGACTGGTAGCGTTGTACTGCCATCTCTGACCTACTCCTGTCCCTGAAACTCTGCCACTATGGCCCACCAATGCCAGTCCCTGATGGATTTCCCACTGGATGGGTGGCTTAGGATCACAGGACGTTGATTTGGAGGACATTTGAAAGAGATNAAACACTAAACCATGTCCCTCTTAGGATCACAGGACATTGATTTGGAAGACATCTGAAAGAGAATTAATTACCAGGAAAAAAAATTATGCTTGCTTAGATTCTTGAATTTATCACATTAGAAACTCAGAACCTGAGGTGGCCTGAATAGCCGAGTCACTCTTGAGTCACTTGCAAGGGAAAACAGCACAGCACTTAGGTTGCCAAGATGTTCAGGTTACTTGTTTCTGTTGAAGTCCAAATGTTAAGACTATGAGCACAGAAACCCATTTATTAGCTATCTGACAGATCACGTTTTCTTTCTGGAACAATTTTGAGGAGGGAAATTCAATACAATTCTTCTCATTTCAGCTAAACAGGGAAATGCCACACCTAATGAATTTCAATGGCATTTCTGCTTCTGCTGAAAGATCTATTCACTAAGCTTTAAAGATAGGAATGACTGTTCGTTGTAGTAATTTTCCACTGTCCCAGACATTTCTTTTGCTAAATTTGCTTTTAAGCTATGAGTTATTATGATAATCTGTCACAAATGCAGCTTAAATCATTGTGATACATTGCATAATCTTTATTTACAAAATCATTCAAGAAGTGGATATGCATCTTTCCCAACATACTGTATTTGTGAAGTCTTTGTCACATTCTGCACCATCCAACCTCAGGACCATTCTGCTGTTCCTGTGCATTTGATAGTCTGATATCCTGTGCCCAAGGGTGACCACCACCAAATACTTCTGAACAAGAAATCCAGAAACAGAATAATAACCAGACATAAAAAGAACTCCATAATTTTCAGAAATTAGGACAGTGGTTCCCACTCTTTTCCCAAGGTTACCACTCCCCTTCCTGCCTCCCCTTCTGCCCCAGCCAGGCCACTGCCTTTTTGTGCCCCTCCCAGTGCTCTCCCATGACCCTACCAGCTGCTTTTCCCTCACTCCCTTCCCATTTCCCCACTCTCAGGACTTCACAACTTTGCTGCTGCTTTCCTAGTTGGTGTTTTCAACTGAAGACACAGGTAGAACATGAAGCTGACACAAAATTCTCAGAATATAGTCAGAGCATCACAGTTCACATAAACTTTGTAATGGTTTTTTTGGAACCTTGCTTAGCCTATAGTCTTCTGTGAGATCCTGTAGCCATGAGTTTCTGAGCTTCATTGGATAACTATGCAGTGTAAACTGAAATCTCGATGTCAGTTTTAAACATTGCCCAGTGATTTCACTGGGTGACACAGGGTAAACGGGAGCCAACTTCTTTTTATAAACAGCATTTGCAAGTGCTGTATCATGAGAAGGTAAAACCCATTTGTAATCATCCCAGAGTATTTAAATATAGTAATATTAGCTCATGGTAACCTTGGTGTGAACTTCAATTGTGTTGCCTTATTTTAAACAGGATACTTAGTCAACTTAAAGATTAATTTAAGGTACTTTTAAAGCACATTCAGAACTATGCTGTACTGGGACAGTACCATTCACCTAAAATTGCTTAACTTTCTCCAGTTTTTTTCACTTTACTGCAGTTGCTGAGGATGTAGGATATAGAACTGTTCCTCTCTGCTTTCTTGCTATAAGGTCTTTTGTCTCATAAACACCCCAGGCATTTTATAGCACCTTGTTACCTTAAATAGGGGTATATTAAGAAAAGAAGAATGACATCTACCTTACACAGCTGCTGAATTGCAACTCTTCTCTTTTGCATCTCCAGTACAGACAGGATTCAAGGTGCTGTGTGTTCAGCCCAAACACAAGCCTAGGTGGAAGTTTCAGACTGGCACACGGTGCTGCCAAGCTGTCCCAGCACAGGTTCCATCTTATCTGGGACAGATCTATGAGATTTATGGCCAATAAATCAACAGTATTTACAAGAATAATTTAAGTTTTAATAGAATGAAAACATATGATCACTAAAAAAAAAGGTTCTGTGTGCTTGGAAAAACTCATTCTGCACAGATATCATATGATGCAGCATTAATCCAGTGGTTACACTGCCAGAATAATACTCTTACATAAACAACACATTGGTCATGTCACAAGTGTGAAGAAATTTCCTTCTGTTTTTTATTAAAATGTAAATCTAAATCAAACATTTTAATTTTCTTCAGGCTTTTAATCAAAATCACATTTACATATGAAGCAGCTTTATGAAGTCTTTCTTAAAATCACATCAGTTGATTAAAACCTCTTCTTACTGAGCAGTAATCTTGCTGTTATATGCAACACCACATCACACCCTTATCAAAAAATGTGTCAGCAATGGGCAGTTCCAGCAACTGGCCTATTGCCTCAGAACTCTCAGAGTTATTTTTCTCCACAGTCATCAAAGGTTGTGTTAGAGGAATGCCAAAACAGGACTGGAAATGTCATAAAAGCATTTGCAAATGACGAGAACCACTGAGTATTGCTCTAGGTTAAGAACGGAGCAGGGATTAGGGGTAGAAGGCAGTCAACAGGCAGAGGATATATGGGGCTAGGTTTTTCTTTCATCAAAGAGCTGCATCCTTCAGGAAGTAGGAAACAAGAAGAGAATATGGATATTATTTCACACCAACGTAGCCACTGTATTTCAGTGACAGCTGACAAAATACTAAGCGCCAGGGCACAGGGCTATGCTCACTGGTGAGCAGCACGTGGCTGATGCATGCAAGCAGAGGTTGGTCACTAAGATAATTGCAATGTGTTACCACTCAGAGAAACAGCTCTGGCATGATCATTTCTGCTACAGGAGGAGACCTCAGGAAGGAGTAACTCTTGTGAACCACTGCCAAGCCCCACAGCCAGCCCAGTGCAGCAGCCCACGGCAGATGGCTGGGGCCAGTTGAGCTGGGTGCTCACACCACCCACCTGAATTCCCCTTGCTGTGGAAAATCCTGATTTTTCACACTGCATACAGCCCCTTGAGAGGGCTCTTGTGTCTCAGCAAACACTTCCCATTGCGACCAGAAATCCCACTTCTTCTCAGCTTCTTCCATGCTGCTACCTCCATTCACAGCGCACACTTACTTCCCTTGCTCTGCATTTGCCACCCTGTAAACTTTCCTCTGACCCTCCTTTGGCTTGTCTTTTACTTGCATCTCTTTCCTCTTGTGTGAGTGACGTATTTCACCACAGAGTGTCACAGATACAGCCTTTGAAAAGCAGCCCCCTCTCAAGCAATATTTAGCAGTTGCTTTTAGATGCAGAGTAGGAGCCAAGATCTCTACATTCCATATCAAAATGGGAGTCACTTGCTAGGGAAGGATGAAACCCCTTACATCCTCTGGTGTTCAAATCATCCGTAATGCCCAGATGATTAGATACCAGACGTTAGTGCTGAAGTGTTTGTGAAGAGTGCTTTGACAGTGGAGAGAGGATGGTAAAAAGGAAAATAATGTCACCTTCCCAGTAACCTTCTCTATATTTGGATACCATCTTTTGCAGAAGATGAATCATAAAATCCTTCACCCAGTGACACATAGTACAGAACAGGCTTGCAATACTCTCTGCAGGTGATAATAGTTCATGACCAAACCAGTAAGCATGGAAGGCACCAGAGAAGGCAGCGACTGTAAAAGGTCTATAAAGGTATGTTTGCTACTACATTATCACATCAATTGGTGTGATGGAGAGCTCTATCTTCTTGCCACATCCAAAGTCAGAAAGGAAAGACTAAAAGATTTGTGCACATACTTGGCATGCGCCAAGTTGTCTCTCGAAGGTCACCAGGTCTGAAAGCTGGTAAGTTAATCCCAGAAAAGGCAAGACAAGAAGAGGATGGAACCTGGGTTCCCAGTCCGAGACATGCACCTATGGTAAACAACTGTAACAAAAAGAAGTTGCAGCACCGGATGCCAATCCCACTCAAACTGAATTGGTTTTATTGGTCATTATTATTTATTTGTATTACTGTATCACCTTGTTGTGGCCTTGTTGGATACAAGACCTGCATCGTCTTCTCCCTGAAAGCTTACAGACTGAGGGAGCTTAGCTTGTAAACTAGATCAGGGACAAAGAAACTTTTGGATAGAGCTCTGGAGAGCAGCTCTTCCTGACTCATCCACCATTAGTATTTGGCATCATGTGAACAAAATGCCATATTTTTCTACCATGTTCAATACAGAGCTGGTTGTATGATGGGAAGTGACTTCATTTTGGTCACACAGTAAGTGCATATTTGGTCTTATAACAGGATGTGTTCCACCAGACAACAGGCTATGCAAGCAAATTTCACCGTATATATGATTGCTTATGTAGGCACTCCAGGGCAGAGAATGAATCTACTTGGTCACACAATAGATGTATGTTTGGTGAGGCCACGTCCTGAGACCCTTATCCTGCAGATGGGTAGGTAAGGTAGGTAATTCAGGGAGAAAAAGCTTAACAGTGAAATGCCCCTCAGGAATATGATGGCTTCAGCCCACTAGCAGTTGCTATTTGTCAAAATTGTGAAGACTGTGGCAAAAAAGAACATTAAGAAAGTACGTGATTTTGGTTTTATTTTTATTTATTTAATATTATATATTTTAGGTTTTTTTCAGTTTCTTGGAGAAAACAGATATCTAAAGACTTGCAAAGCAAATCTCAGGTCAAACACACAAGGAAGGTTTACAGACACTTGGCATAAGTTGTTTAAGCATTTGGTTACAGGAAGGAAACTTCAACCTACCATCTTTAGCTCTGAGTTGTTGTAAGAACTCTTATACCTTTGAAGCTGCATTGTGCTTTATGCCATTTAGCAGTACTATATTTTCCCTTGATCAGTTCAGAGAATTCCTTAGTTATATTAGCTCCTTTCAGTCATTTTTTTTCCCCTACAAAAACATACCTGACTGTCCTGTGTTTCACCAAGACAGATGTCCATGCAGCATGAACTTTATTTCTAAAGGATCAATTAGAAAGGAATGCCACACTTCTTTTAAAAAGTTTAAATTAACTAAAACCAAACAGGTAATACCTTTTACATAGGACAATGCCTGCCTTCCTTCCCAAAATTTAAACAAAGCGAATTCTCACTCTGAAACAAGGACAATGAAATACAGAAACACACTGATTTCTAGCAGTTATCTTGTAAATAGTGATCCAACTTTCTCAGACTTACAGCACTTACCTTGCCCCTTTAAATGAACCTAAATTAGCTCTTTGGCAGTCACATTGATGTCTGCTTTTGAAGGCCAGTACTGTAATAGTCTCAGCCACCTAATGGCATTTCATCAATATAAAATCAACAATCCTCCCATTGATTTATGCAGCAAGAAAGGACTGCCCCAGTATTAGACATCTTCGGACAACATTTATACTCATCCTTCCTGCACCTGAACTGAGTGAAGTTAACACAAATTCCATAAAGACAAACATAAGTTTGCAACTCAGAAAAGATTTCCAAAAAACTAGACAAAGACCATGACCACTGATTTCACATTTAGAGCACATAGAATATTGTAATGCCTGATGCTATTCCAGAATACATTTTTTACGTTTCCACCTGAATTTCTCACACAAGTAGTCTCCATTTTCTTACTCTTTCAAAGCATCTTGGCAAGAAAATATCCCCAGAAAGTGTATTAGGAGTGTTTCAGAACCATCTCATCCACTGCCTCAAGTGTCCTGGGCTCAGCCTGAAGTCTGTAGCCAGTGCCACACTTCAATCAGAAACCAGAAAACACCACTGGTCTAGAAGTAATAAGTCACTTACAGGTAAGTCCATTTGGTCTCTTCAGTTAGTCCTAGAAGTTCTAGAAGTTCTGTTCTAGAAGTACTAAGTCACTTACAGGTAAGTCCATTTGGTCTCTTCAGTTAGTCAAGGAAATTTCAGTTTCAGGTCTAAATGTTCAGATCTTATTTTAATATCTAGTTTCTTGATCTCTTCCTTATGCTAACAAAACCAGATACATAATTATGCTTCTATCCCAAGAGTCCTGTATGGTAAAACTATCCAGTGTGGCACCTGTTCCAAAAATTAAGGCTCCAACCGAGTTCCTACTATTTAAGAAATATACTTTACAAATCTACATATAAAAAGCCTACCTGGATCAATCAGTAGCCACATACTACAGAACTGTAACATTTCCTATTGCTTTGTGCCAACCGTTAGATAAATAAGACTTGTTAAACAAAATCTGCTCCTAATTTACATTTCCTATTTCTGGAATGTACAAAAAGTTTTCTAAAACTCTTGCTTATGAACTTGCATGTGGTCTTTTTTGTCACAGAACAAGTGCACTCATTGACCTCCCCTCTGATCCAAAATTATTTCCCCCATGAAGAGTAGTAAGTTTCTGCATCTCTCCCAGGAATTAGGAATGACTTCCATCAGACAAGTAAATTAGAAAAGTCACTTCAGTGCTTGGCAATATGAGCACAAATTGTCTGATTAGGTATCATTCTGATAAACAATGGAGAACAGTCCTGTTTCTGTACAGAAAGCAGTTTCTCAAAAGCAATTTCATGAGATGGTGGCAATTAGTCTCCTGTTGTTAGGAAATGTGTCTCCTTTCAATTAAATATGTCGTCCAGTCAGAAAGAAAAGTGGTCTATCCTCTTTTGCATTGGCAGTCTGGAATTCATCCCGCAGTCGGAATTGCCATTCATCTTCCAGTTCTAGCCGGACCACAGTCTGGCGAAGAGAATTGCGATCCTGACAGATCACACACAGGGTGGCACCTAAGCAAACAGTTAAAAAAAAACCCATGTGAGTATCCCTTCTGTTCTCAGATCACCCACCTCCCAACACCCCTTAGCACATAGAACTCCATCAATTTCACAACATAAGTTACAAATACAGTTGGGAGATAAATTAAGACATTCAAGTAGGACTGAGAAGAGCTATGTTCAGCTCCCTGTTTATCAGGATCTTCTTGTGTAGCTTGAGGAATCAAGTATCCATCTAGTAAGGAGGATTAATAATACATTCCCCATTCTTTAGGGTAAGGAAGGATACAACTGTCAGGTCTCAGGAGGTGGTGATGGGTCCTGGCAGAAAACAAGATAAAGCTCTACATTCATTACTATTCCAGTCCTACTGCTCATTTCCTTGTCAATTGAACACACCACAAGTCAATCACCATGATGGCTGACAGCTCTTTGTGCTTAGTTGACCACAAATGGTCTAAATATGTCCTCAAAACTAATAATAAACTTCAGCACCTTCCAGATTGGTAATGTGCTGGGAAAGAGGTCTGTATGGCTGCAGACACAGGCAAATCCAGAATTGCAAAGAAGTATCATATTTTAATAGACAATATCAACTGCCTTGACTGGCTTGCTGATACCATTTTAACTTGAACAGATGATTTCCTGGTTTCTGAGAAAAGTGTTCAATTAACAGGAAATAATTACCATGCCACCATTCGATAAACTGAATGAGATGGTGCGGTAAGTAGAAATGCCTGAGACAAAAAAAAAAGAAGCTGAGAATATAATAAAAAGAAAAAAGACAGACAGTCATGTGGTCTTTAATGCTCATGTGGTGGGTTAGAAAATCAAACAGACTGCTGAGGGAGATGGAGAAATCCCAAATCAAATACATTTGGTGCTACACACTATAAAAATTGTCTGGCTTATGCAAAATAAAACTGATTGATAGTCACTCAAAAATATGCAGTACAAAAGCACTGCTTTAATTTGCAGTTACTCTCATGGCCTTTTTAGATAAACTCCAGGCTGACTGAAATGTGAACACTGCTCCAGAATGAGCACAGATACTGGCACTCATGGCTTCAGTGGCTTGTGCGGTAAAATCACTGTTTATCCCAGTTTACACTTCGCCACACATACCTACATGGAACTGTATTAACTGCAACAAAGAACACAGTGGTTAATAAAACTCAGCCTGTTTCAAGAAAACATTTGCCACAGTGTTCTTTCTCCAGCGACAGTTACAGCTGTGAGTGAAGAAAATCCACAGAGCACTGAATGCCTAAGATGCTAGCAGAACAATCTGAACGAAGTTTGCAGTGTGACTGGCTGCAATATATTGGAAGTTCTCTATGGAAATTATTGCTATCCACTGTCATAAGAACTACACACAAAAACTGAATATTAGGAATACATTTTAAATGAGCCAGCTTCAATATCCAAAGACAGTAAGTAGATTTTCCTTGTTCGTCACTCATTTTGTATTGAAAATTAGAAAACCTGCAAGAACACCTGCTAAAATGCTTCATACATAAATCTCAAACACTCAGTTTTCAAACATAAAGTTATGCATGTGCAATAGGTATAATGATGTAGATACAACATTCCTCCTCACTTGGGAATCTGCATAACTTCTAGCACTGCTATCTACCAGTTTATTACAGTACAGAGCCAGCATGAATGGCCAAACATCAAAGACAGGTGGGACATAAAAAGGCTAATATGAATACACACATAGAGGTACTGAGGGGCATGGTTTAGTGTTTGATGGGAATGGTTGGACTCGATGACTCAGTGAGTCTCTTCCAACCTGGTGATTCTATGATTCTATATACTCATATATGTGTGTATATATTCATATAAAATGCATTTTTCCCCAGGTTCCCAGAGACCAGCTCGTATAATTCCCTGTAATAAAATTATTGTAGCTCACCTTTAAGAAAATGGAACTTCTTCAGAAAGCTAGCTACAACAAAGGAGTCACAGAGGTATAGAAGGAGACCACTAAATGTCAACCCAGAGGAACTGATATTCAGAGAATGAGGCCGAGAGCTCACATAGCAAACTGCAATCTGATTGAGAGAAGGGGAGAAAAATAACATTTGTCAAGCTTCCATATAAAGCTAAGGCTTGATTCAAAGTTTTCAGTATTTGAACCTGACCCAACTCCAATATTGTGTTTTCCAACTCCAAATATTGTGGTCTTTACATTTCTCTACTTGTTAAAAACCTACATAAAAGCACTATTCATAACTATGTATTAGGCTTATTGTTCATTACTATTATTATCGTGGTGTTTAAATATGACAGGGTATTTAAAGCTGCAGTAACAATAGCTCCCCACAACCACAATGCTGTGATCTGCTCAGCACAGTTTATCTACACAGGACTAAATATAGTAACTGTGCAGCTGGACATGAAGAGAACCCTTTAGAAATGACAGGATGCAATGGATTAACAGTACAATTATCTTCCACAGAGTTTGTTTTTCCAAACATGGTGGAAACGTAGACCTGTCAGAGCTCAGCCAGAAAGGAAATTCAATGATATAGTTAGAAATGTTCTGGGAGCAGCATATATGGGAAGGTCATTGCACAGCTGGTTTGGTAATGAAGTTTAGTAAATCCAGCAACACTGAATAAAATTTAGTATGTGAATCAGGTGGAAAGGCAAAACCAACTACTCCCTCCTGAACAACACTACCTTATATCACACTTCTATCTGCCCTCCATTTGAGTTTAAGTATAACCTTGGCTTTAGATCCAAAGTCATCAGAGAAAGCCAGCAACCCTCTCCCATTCTCACTGTTTTCTAGGTATTTGCTTTTTTGCCTCAGCTTGTCAGTCAAAAGTGAACCAAAACTTTTTTATTTTTAATTGCTTTCCAAGGTCTAGCTAGTATTTGTAAAACATTCTTGTAGAAGAAATTTGCTGTAAGAAGAGCCAAATTACAGCAGACTGAGAAAGCACTTCTAAAGAAAAATGTCCTCTGCGTTAGCTCAGAATCTAATACAATTCACAGACTACATTAGTATGTAGGACTGCTCCTGTATTATTCTCCATGCACTTTATTTGCAGTCTCTAATAATATCTCTGTGGGACTAAGAACTTGATTTAAACATTATAGGGAACTAATACCTGATTCTTCAAAGACTGTCTAACTGTTATTAAGGAATGTATCAATAACCTCATCCAAAACATAGTCTATACATTTCTAGAGCTGCTTGAAGGTTATTTTCTCCAGTACCTGCGGTCCTAGGTTGAGGTAACAGTCCACAGATAGCACAGGATGGCTATAATTCTTCAGTGAGAGAGGGAAGAAGCGATGGCTGTGATACTGGAGGTACTTTTCAAGAAGCAACTGAGCAGGTGCTGCCAAGAACGTATGCTTGCTGTCTGGGGCGCAAATGTACTGAGCAGGACAGATTGAAACTGGAGTGTCAGATACCTATGAGGAAAAAAATATATTTCTGGTACAGATTAATCCTGATTAATAAAGTTGTAGTTATTGAATTTTGAGATGTATAAAATATATCTCAATCCTATAAATGTAAGACATATATAAGCAGTAAAGTCATTCAGCCAAAAATCTCTGCTACGAAAAATGTTGCAGAGTTTCACAAAATTATCTTTCTATTTACAGAGTCTTTGATGTTTCTTTTTTGAATCCAAAGTACTCCTACATATGAAATTGTATGAAGATGAGCAATTCCATAGCTGTAGGTAAAAAACTCACAGTGAATGGTTACTTGGATCATCAAGAGACACTTGAGGTGTTTTTATGAGTTTTAAATGAAAATTATTAAGGAAAGGTGTATTTATGCCAAGAATACTGTGGATTTCAGGAAGAAATGAAAAAAACCCAACCACATGGCAGACATACCCCCTATCAGGGAACTAGTAATGCACCAAAATACCTCAGCTCTCCTGGTTACAGAATACAAGAAAGGAAAACAGAATTTTAAAAAGAATGAAACAGTGGTCTCAGTTCCCACCTTAGACTTAATGTGGAAGGATCGCTGTCCTCCTACTGCAATTTGCTTTTTCATGACACTGAAGTGATTGAACCGACAGATGAGAAGGCCAGCACTGTGGACGCGCAAGTTGAAGTCAACATCATCACATGTAAATCTGTAAAGATTGAAATCACAGCAGTTCAGAGGAATGTTTCTTATCACACACTAAGAAATACAAGGCTCAGGGTCTTTGATCAGCACAGCAAAAAGGACAGGTGACAAATATATTGACTCTACACCAGCGCCTATCAGTCAGGGAAAGAGGTTTTACCTTAGTAGTAAGAAACTCAGCTAGTATGACTTCAAGAAGATCAGAATGAGGGAGGAAGCCACTTAGGGAGAGAAAGAACCAGAAACACAGAGGAAAGTGGAAGGAGAAAGCTACCAAACTGCTTGGAAACAGACCTAGGGTTTAAAATATTTTCTTTGCCATTTACTATAATAATGCAGTAACAGAAACTAGCTACATATGCTACTACCTCAAAAAAGTTCAAGGAAATTAATTCCTTTGACTTACAAGGAAATGGATGAGGTCCTACATTGGTTTTGTCAAATTACAAAATCACAGAACGGTCATAGTTGGAAGGGACCTCTAGGGACCATCTTGTCCAACCCCCTGCTAAAGTAAGTTCACCTACAGGAGGCTGCACAGACTTTGAATATCTCCAGAGAAGGAGACTCCACACCTCCCTGGGCAGCCTGTTCCAATGCTCCATTACCCTCACAGTAAAGAAGTTTTTTCTCATATTAAGGTTAACCTCCTGCATTCCAGTTTGCACCTATTGTCCCTTGTCCTGTCACTGGGCACTGTTGAGAAGAGTCTGGCTCCATCTTCTTGCATGTACTACTTATTTTTTCCCTTAGAATATGAATATCCAGGGGTTTTTTTTGATGTTTCTCCACAGAAATAATGTCATTTTACATTAGAGACAAAAGTTATTTGAAGAGAACTGCAGAGACAGGAATAAATTAAGCAAAATGAGCTAAATTTCACCCATTTTAAAAATAAGATGGAACAGAATAAAGGCTAAACTTGTAAAGCTGAATAAATTCAAACACTCTGCCCTTTGGAAAAATCAGACTTAGTTCTCTATTTGAATGTATATATTACACAGAAAAGAAGATGGTGTGCAGAACCATTGGATTAAAATCTAGAGTTTGGAATTAAGAAATCTTAGCAATTACTGCAATAGTTGACATCACTAAGACACATGACATTTAATCATAGCTTTTTAAAAGTTTTCTTTGATCTCAGTAATATTTACATGGATATTTGGTATCCCTGACTGACAGTGTCTCTGTGTTTTAAAATGTACTTTTTTCCTTGGCAGCCCAGGCATGGAATGCCATAAAATACTTGAGGCTCAACAGCACCCACACAGAGGATTACGGTGAGCCACACACGGTTAAAAGACACAGGCAGGAAATGGGTGGTGTGATCTGGCATTCCTGACATTTTAACATCACCGCCTGTACTCATATCATTTTACTTTATTGTCATTCTCTTCATTAGCCCTTCATAAGTTAGACCACCTGGGATCACAGTCCTTTACTAGGCCATGCATGGCAGCAAGTTTAACATAATCTTTTAAAATGTCAGGCTGGTGATGACAGAAATAATCAGGAATAGTAGAATAGCTTGGGTTGGAAGTGACCTTTAAAGGTCATCCAGTTCAACTTCACTGCAGTGAGCAGGGATATCTTTAACTAGATCGGGTTGCTCTGAGCCCCAGCCCACCCAAAAAGCCAACGAGAGCTTTTGTAAAACTTCCTTTATTTGGTTTATTGACTCTGGTGAAAGATGTGACCGATTCACTTACCTGTTCTGATTGTACTGTACATTCTGTGTCAGATCGACATTCAGCATAATGAAATCATGCACATGGCAGCAGGAGAATGGTTCATTGATTTCAGCACTGTTTGTCTTACTGGACCATTTCCTCATCCCAATTAACGCATAGTGTGTGACATTGGGAGTCCCTTCAACATGCTGCAGAATTTGCTTCAAGGAAACATTCCTTTCAGTCCACGTAAAGCCACTACAGTAATTACAAAAGTGTATTAATTTTAAAGTAAATAAAGAATATTTAAAGCAAATAGAGAATATTCAGAATCTCATTCAGCTGAAGAGCAATTCTTAACTGTCAGAAGCAGTTATGAGTATCGGGTAGATAACTTCAGTGCTGTCTTGCTTTACTGCAACTTTTTGTCTCTCATACTCATCAAAATCTACAATTAACTGGTGATTATATGGTAGGGATTGGTATGACAGATCTGAAACTTAGTCTGGATCTTTCAAAATATTCACTCAGATATGTAAACTTTTGAAGCTACCTGGTTAATGTTCCAAATTGCTCTGGTTGCTAACTTTGTGCCATAAATTAAGTGTAAAGCATACAACTCTCCTAACCCACCCCTAGAGTCCATAAATCTCATTTATCACTGAGCTTACTTCTCTTTGAAGGTTTGCTGTAAATCCTGCATAGCACCATTCTGGGAATAGACAAAAATATCTAGTACAAACAATATTCTAAAGTAATGAAAACAAAAACACTTGTTAGGGGATTTGGGGAGCTAATAAAGGAGCCATAGAGGTTGGGACTAACAAAAGGGTCAGCAAAAACCAGTTGCACAATTTGCACAGAAACATCTTTTAACTTCCTTTAGAAAAATCCTGTTAAAAATATACACGTGAGTACCCATGCTGGCTGAGCATATCAGGGACTGTTTACAGAGTCTGAAATCTGCAGTTTGAACCAGAGTCAAGCTATACAGTAAGGGCTGTGGGGCATGTAAATCCTCAGGGGACAGGAATGGAAAACAGGCACTGAAGTATGTGCTATGCAAAGGCAGATATCTAAGGAAAATAATTCTCTTGTTAGGCAAATATTATTCTCCGCTTGTACAGAATAACGGTTGTAGTATAGGGTTAAAGTTGTAGTATATCAAATGTAATTACAAAACTGATATGCAGTCAAAGATTAAAAGAGATCAGCTGAAAAAGCATAAATTGCTGTATTTACCTTTTCCTGTCTCCTGAACAATCAACTTCTACTGCATTCCACATAACACAGGAGTCATCTGAAATGACAATGAAAGGCCAAATATCCTGGGGTTTTATCCCCAGCTCCTCCTGCCGATTTCGTTCAAGCTCCAAGTTATGATAAGACAACTCTTTTATCAGGAAGTGTGCAGCACCTGAAAGCAAAGACATAAAGCATCAGATGAAAAGCAGGGACAGAAATTGTTTGCTTTTAACTTGGCAGCCTTTTGAAGTGAATATTCTTGCGTGCCTGGGTATGAATCACTGAAGATTTTAACACCCTAACACTCCCCAGAAGCTTGACTCCTGTGGTGAAGATTTGTTAGTGTCTTAAGAGTTTAGAGACCGATTCTTTTAACTTGCCAGATATTTGGCTCGACTAGTATCTCTATGTGCAAACACACAGAGATGTTGATAGACCAGTTAAATAACAGCAACAATTTCACCCGATGATCTACTTTGAATGCTTGTCACTACTGCTGTCTATACGTTGTTTTAGAAGTAAAAGCAAAGTGCTGAATATTTTACAAATACTATAATAGCAGAACCTACCTAAGAGATGTACCTTATCAGTGAATCATGGTCTATGCAAATAGTACATGAATTATGTCCACAAGGAAATAGAGTAGGGAACTCCATCTAAGTTAACACCCTTGGCTCCTTTTAAAATCAGCGGAGGAGAGTAAGTATTTCTAGGGTTCAATTTATCTAGCTTGTTTTAAGTTACCTGGATTAAGCGAACTGCATCTTCAGCTGTGACATGCTGTCTTCAAAAAGAATTCCAATTACCAGATCAGATATACCAGCTACAAGGTGTGTGCCTGCATTTCACTGTTTAGTAAAAACACCTCAAGGCCCAAGTCATGTGTCCACATTTGTTAGAATGTTTTCTTATGCTTACCTACTCCTGCACTGTTGAAAATGCTTGGAAGAACAAGCATGATGTGGTTGGGCCAATACTTCTTATATATGGCCATTTCGTACTCCTTGACAACTAATACATGCAGATGACTGGCTCCATCCATTGCATGATATAAATTGAAAAGTCCATGTTCATGACGACCGGTGGTGGGAGTAAAAGTGGGGCTTTTTATATAATCTTCACTCTATAAATAAAAAGAAGTGTGAGTTTCTTTATTAGACTGCAGTATGTGTTAAAACAAAAAAAAAAAAAAAGAGAACCAGATCCTTCAGGAGAATAAATCAGCTTCACTGACACTGTACAAAGTGCTAAATTTTAATTTTTACTTAATAGTAAAATAAGCAACTTCTGTAAAAGCTGGGAAAAAGAAAACTCTATCATTTAGCTTATTCAACTGATAAGAGTGTGGTGGGATGGATAGGACTGCTAACCATGACCTGCCAAGTGCACAAGGACCTTGTGACTAGATCTGGGAAAGAACTTATGCCCATATGACCTAAGATGGTAAGAAACATATTAGTCCTAAACTGCAGTATAGCCCTTCTGATTGGCTATCACCCAATCTTAATGCATTGAAACTCACTAAGTGCTTCTAAGATGGGTAGAACTGCTTCTGAGAGCCCTCTTTCTACAGATATAGAGGACTGTTCCAGTCTGGGCAACTGATTTTAGCCTGATTCCTACTAAGGTTACTAAGAACCCAGAATGAAAGTGTGCCTCTTTATGGAGACTCTCCAAAGTCTTCATAATTAAGTACTCCAGATTTAAAACTGCCAAAGAACAAAATAATGGATTTGATACCAGTAGAGTTCGCACAAGGGAATACAAAGTGGATCAAAAAAAAAAGTATTATATAATGATTTAATAATCTAGGTCTATATCCTACAGTATATCACAAGTTTGCAGAAAGACTTTGGGGCAAGTGAATAGAAAAAAAGGAGAAGGAAGAATAAATCATTTCATCAAATCCTCAAAACAGGTCAGTGGTAGAAGCAAGAAAAGACTCCACAAGGACTCAGCACACAGTTCTGACTGCATAGCCAAGAACAAGTTTACTGGGTGAGGAAGAGCAGAGGGTTTCATCCTCACATTGCACAGTTGCTGCTGCGTTGCTTCCTGGCTTTTCCCATTTCAGATTTGCAGGGGACATAAAAGCCCGAACTGGAGGGTGGTATTGGTTTACAACCTTTTATTGGAAGCAAATTATTTTCTCCAGGATTGAAGTGCTACTGCTTGCTAGTGTTTCACAAATTGCTTCAAGAATCCAAGCAGTGTGGCCTGAGCAAGGCACAGCTTCATCTTAGACATGGGTATTAGCAGTCACTGTAAAGGCCAACATCAGAGTTTGCATTGCCTGTCAGATGGATGACCTTAGACAGTGTTTTTTACAAACATGATGTGATTCTTTGGACAGTCTTGAAGCCATGACAAAGAGTTTTTGAAAGCCTTGGTTTTATATGAAAGCAACTCAGCATTTATGCAGAATAAGGCAGGACAATCCACTGCCTTCCTCAAAAGTGAAAAATTCTTTCCTTAGTAAACTCTATGGTAAACAAAACTCTGTTTCTGAGGTTGATGGCTAAGAAGTGAGAAAAAAATTCTCACTTTAAGGTCTTAAACATATAATCGAAGACTTTTGCCTCAGATAAGTGTGTTTATACCAAAGGATCAACCTTGGTAATGGGCAAAAGAAACAGCAAGCTTAGTATCAGGATATCCTCATTATCTCTTGAATGTAGGACCAGAAGTGTAAAGAATCCTAGTTCAACAAATCTGAAAATTGGTGGTGTCTCCCATATGTGGTCATAAATATAAATATCCATCTACCTTATCCGTGACTAATGGTAGCCTCATGCTTTCCAGTTGTCTTCCTGGTTGGCTAAAGACAAAATGATGCTCCTTTGACTTTGGAATGATAAAATGCAGCTGGATCTCTTCTCCCAGCATAGAATAGGAAAAGGCAAATGCATGCAGAGTGGACTCATAAATCTGAGGATGGGAAAAAACATAGGATAATTCCAGTGGTTACAGACAAACTGCAAGGTTTCAGTGTAGTTAATACACATTTATAACATTACCAAACAATCACTTACTGTATTGCATTAGATTTTACCTCATGATTCACTCAATGTTAAACGATGTCCCCTAGGCTATAGCACACACTAAGTAAATAAATAATAAATTACCCCCTCTTTTGGAACTATTGTTTCACCTTTGTCTTGCGGATGGTACCAATACTTACAGGCCACTCTCAGTTTTCAGAAATAATGACAGAAAAAAATCAGTATTTGCATTGTTAATAACCTTCTTCCTCCCATTGTAATGGACAAGAAATTGGAAGGTTTCTCTGAATAACAGTCTGTATGTCACACACGCGATGCTGGATTACTATACCAGAAGTAACATCTTTTACAGTTACTCAGGTGAAGTACTGGAGGGAAAAAAATTACTTTGAAAGTACTTTTAAGTGGCAGTACAGATGTAGGAGGCAGATTACAGTGTTGAATTAACTAACATAAATGAGGCAAGGATCAGTCCTCTGACATCCCCAGACCTGTCTGGTCAAAGCAAGCAAACCTCAGGAAAAAAGAAAATTTGTAAATCATTAGTTTTTAACACATACATAAAGCTTCCAATTAAAATAGAGTGAATGTACACCAAACTGTATTTGGGTTGTCTGTTTCAGATTCTGATCTGCAGACTATTATCTGGACGTCTTTACCTGGTACCTGGGATTGAAACNGGCCACTCTCAGTTTTCAGAAATAATGACAGAAAAAAATCAGTATTTGCATTGTTAATAACCTTCTTCCTCCCATTGTAATGGACAAGAAATTGGAAGGTTTCTCTGAATAACAGTCTGTATGTCACACACACGATGCTGGATTACTATACCAGAAGTAACATCTTTTACAGTTACTCAGGTGAAGTACTGGAGGGAAAAAAATTACTTTTAAAGTACTTTTAAGTGGCAGTACAGATGTAGGAGGCAGATTACAGTGCTGAATAAAGTAATTTTAAGTGGCAGTATAGATGTAGGAGGCAGATTACAGTGCTGAATAAAGTAATGTAAATGAGGCAAGGATCAGTCCTCTGACATCCCCAGACCTGTCTGGTCAAAGCAAGCAAACCTCAGGAAAGAAGAAAATTTGTAAATCAGCAGTTTTAACACACACATAAAGCTTCCAATTAAAATAGAGTGAATGTACACCAAACTGTATTTGGGTTGTCTGTTTCAGATTCTGATCTGCAGACTATTATCTGGACATCTTTACCTGGTACCTGGGATTGAAACCCATATATTGATGACACTGTTCACAGTGATGGTAGGTGTTATATGCTGCATACTTGGACAACCTCATCCTAGTTGTTTGACGACGTGTATACATATCCTCCTGTCTCCTGCTCACTGATCTGTCTATTAAAAAAAGGAAACAAATGTAACATATATGCAAACCTAGAACACATTTTCTTGTGACAAACTCATGATTATGATAATCCTATACAGATTCCACATAAGGCTGAGATGTAAGCAAAGCAAATAATTTTATTGAAATTATTTTTACTGTTGTTATTATTGGCTGAATGCTTGGAAAAGTAATAAACAGTAAAAAATAATAGTCTTATGACAGAAATTTGCCATCCTGTGATGGACATCGCAGTAGATTATGTGAAATGAATTTGGCAAATCTAGTGATGTTGCTCTTCAGTGGATATCTACATTTTAAAAAAGACTCTTTTGTGCAAGACTGCAGGAAGAGGAGATGTAACTTCTGCTGAAAAGAACTTCTGCTGTCACCTCACCAAACTTTTCACTTGGATTTTCAGCATTAGATCAGGTTGTTCAAGGTTGTTCCTTGTCCTGTTTTGAAAATCACTGAGAGTGGAGCTACCTGCTGTGCTGTGGAGCTACCTGCTCCAAAGTTTGACTACTTTTATTCTGGAAACATTTTTCATACCTTCTAATTGTAATTTCCTGTGTTGCAACTTGCATATGCTGTCTCTTGTCCTTATGCTGTGTATCTTTAGTAGTTTGTGTCTATAATGTCCCATTAGGAAGTTTGAACATGGCAACCAAATGCCTCTTCTAGACTTCCCCAGACTAAAAAAAACCCCAATTCTCTTCAATTTTCTGTGTACACTGTATACTTCAGGCCTCTATCCTTCTTAGTGCCTACCCACTAGACTCGCTTCTGTACGTCTTACTGAAAAGCTAAAAATCTGACAGAATACTCAAGATAATGTCTTACAAGTGCCATGCATGATCATTTCGTTTGACCTGCTTGCTAGATTTTTAGGAAGTCAGTCCAGTAATCCATTAACCTAATGAAGAACTGCTGACTTATGTTCAAATTGTTGTCTACCAGGATCGTCAGGTTGCCTTCCTCAAAGTTGCTGTCTATAGAGCTGGCCCCAAGCTTGTACAGCTGCAAAGGGTTATTCCATTCCAAGTGAAAGATCTTGCATTTACCTTTGTTGAACTATACGAGGTTCCTGTCAACCCATTTCTCCAGTCTGTCAAGGTCTTTCTGAATGGCAGAGCTACCTTCTTGCATATTGACCGCTCCTCCAATTTGATATCATCCATGAACTTGCTGACATTGCATTCTGTCCCTTTGAACAGGTTGTTAGTGGCAATCTTAAACAGCATTTGCCTCACTATCAGTCTCTGACTATTGCCATCTTTACCCAGCTGTCTGTCAGATTTGTGCCACTCATCACATTTTAACTTCAGTTGTCTGGCCAGTTTCCCACCCACTTTAGAATCCTTCTATCCAAACCATCTCTCTCCAATTTTGGTTATATGGATATCACAGAAGACAGTGACAAAAGCCTTGCTGAGGTGAAGATAAAATCACTGGTCTTCCTTTGTAATCTCATTATAAAGTGCAACCACGATTAGCAATCACAATTTGCCTACAATAGACCCATTGTCTGCTACCAAACACTTTCCGGTCCTCCACACGTCTGGACACGGCTTACAAGAGAGTTTGTTCCGTAAGTGTTTTGAGGACTGAGGGTAGGCTGGCTAAGCTGTAATCACTTCAGTCGTCCTTCTCTCCTGTGTAAGAAGGGCATGACATTTTCCTTCTTCCAACCCCAATGAACCTCCACCAATTGTTGTCACCTTTTAAGAATTATATACAGTAGCCTCACAATGATGTTGGCTGGCTCTCCCAACACGCTTGGGTACATTCTACGCAGCCCCATGGGCTAGTGTATGTCCAGCTGGCTAATCCTGAGGACTAATTCTTACCTCAGTACTAAAGGAATCTAAATCTGGACATACTCATCTCATGTTTTCCAAGTCTGAATAAAAACCTAAAACATAAACCTATGAAAACTTTTAAGTACATAAATAACTTCACTTACATAAGTCACTTCATTGCTACAGAGTAGGACAGTCATTCAAACACACAAACTTACTGTGGAATCAGAACTTTTTAATGAAAGACAACCTATTTAATATTCTATAAAACATTTATAAGGCTTATACTCTGGTGATTCATCTAGCAAACTTCAAATATCTTTTCACTATTAGCTAGTAAAGTGCAATTCTGATAATTTCACTCTGTTTAAAAGTTTAAAGGGATTCTCATATTAAAAACCACTAAATATATACATATACACCAAGCTAGATCTTTTAAATTCTAACCTTCACTGTTTATAGTCTGAACCTTTGAACAAATCAGACTTGCATCTTCATATTTTGGGTCATGGATAGTGTAGTCAAAAGGCATCTTCTTAAATGTCTCCAACGCTGGCCACATATCACCAGGCTGATGGTAGCACTGATCAGATTCTTCTTTTATGTCTATGGTATTATTGAAAAACAAGAATTCATTTAATTACAATGTTTAAAGCACTTCATATTACTATATTTGGATTTACTATGACTATCATTCCTGCATAATTTTTTCTTTCATCATTCTGAGAAAACAATGTTATTATGCATCAAGAGGCACACTTTGGAAAAAATGTACATCATAGCTTAATGCAATGCTTTTAAACTTTTATTATGAATTTAAAACCTCCAGAATCTCACTGGAGCAGCTGGTGATTGGTATAACCTGCAGGGAAATCATGCCTTTTTCTGAAACAGCTTAACTGACAAAAACTCAAATATACACAAATCCTGACAAAATAGTTTTCTATCGTTGTCAATAGGATGAAAGACCCGACAAGAGTAAAATGGACAGCAGCGAGTTCAGTTTAGGGGTTCGCTCTAAACTGATGGTAAGAGCCCTAAGTGCTTGTCTGAATACAGACTAAATGATCATTTATAACAACTGTGACCCTGTCTATTGGCACCCAAAGTAACTATGAAACTGAGGTGGAATAAGTCAGATGGTGAAATCATCTTTATGCCCTGACTGTGACTTACCTCTAAAATCCAGCCTAAAATACAAATGATTGCTAGCACAACCTTCCCTAGCACCTTTTTCATAGTTTTTTTCCACAAATTTTGGGGATAACTGCCTTTTTCTCAAGCACAGCTCAGTCTGGAGAAAATCTCCTGGGTACTGACCTAGAAAAGCCCTCAGAGACAAGAGCTGAGGCACAGTCCCACAGTGAAGTGACTGAGCAGGTTCCAGCCAGGGTCTGATGGAGGCAGCGAGCAGGCGGGTAGCACCCACCTGGGATTCTCTGTAGCTGACTATGGATGTCATTTTAGTGCAGAATTCAATATATCCCATAAAATATAACCCATATTTTTCTATGTAATCCAGTCTTTAATTATATGAATACGTCTGGAAACACAAGGGAGTAATACAGCGCAAATAAAGGAAGTTTGGACTACAAATAGCTATTAGAAGGCAGGAAATGTTTTCCTCCCTCGTGCAGTGAAAATACGACATCTCTCCTCATGGTATATATCTGCCAGAATTTCATTGATTCTTTTTATATAATTTACCACAAAAGTTCATTCCAATTCTAAACTTAAAACCAGTGACTAGATAAGACTTAATATGCATAAATGCCATTGATTACTTCCTAAGAAAAACAGAGATATGTAGTTTTCTCACTGAGAGTAAGAGTAAGGTCTAAATGGTGAATAAAATAGTAAAATATTGTTAAGTACCAGCTGAAGATCATACAAAAATTTTCTTAAAATATTTAAATTATGAAAATTAACTGCAAGGGTGAACAGCATTTCTTCAGTCTCCACAAGTAAACACTTTTATAGCAAGAACTTACTAATGTTGATTTCTTCCTCATCATAAACATCCACTTCTGTCAGTCGAATCAGCATTCTGGACAAAATACTGAGGAACTGCAGATAGGCACCTGTTTTCCCTATCTGTAAATGCATAAAGTAGAAAATATAAAGTAAACATTCAATTTTCAATGTGTTACTTCTCCACATATCTGGAAATTGCAGCTGCAGTGAAACAGAACATTAATATTCAGTGCCTGCATATCTCCATATTTATATATTCCTTGGCATTAAATGAAATGCTTAAACACTCAACAGTTTTGTTCCCTCTATGCAGAAATGTAATTTGGAAAATGCATTTTATACCACAGGTCTACTTACAGGCCTACAGACAAGAATTTTCTCCCCTGACCTTATCATTTCTACATAAGCAATGAACTTTTAGAAATCCATACAAGTTCATAAAATGTTCCAATCACAGAATCACAGAATCACCGGGTTGGAAGAGACCCACTGGATCATCGAGTCCAACCACTCCCACAAAACACTAAACCATGTCCCTCAGGACCCCGTCCACCCGTAACTTAAACACCTCCAGGGAAGGCGAATCAACCACCTCCCTGGGTAGCCTGTTCCAGTGCCTAATGACCCTTTCA
>WAAB01023952.1:24640-103993 GCA_013389865.1 Piaya cayana | reverse complement strand
CTCAATGCCTTCATCCAGGTCATTGATGAAGACATTGAACAGGGCTGGACCCAGCAATGAGCACTGGGGGACCCCACTTGTGACTGGCCTCCAGCTGGATTTAACTCCATTTACCACCACTCTCTGGGCCCGGTCAGCCAACCAGTTCTCCACCCAGGAGAGTGTGTGTCTGTCCAGGCCCGAGGCTGACAGTTTCTGTAGCAGAATGCTGTGAATAAAACTCCTCAATGATAAGGTAACTAAAGAATAACCTCAACCCTTTCATATATGCCGAGTTTACCCATACACTGACTGCTAATGAAGTACAGTGACTATCCTGAAGAACAAAGTGACACACATCTACAGGAGAAATTAAGCAGGCCACTTCCACTCGTGGAGAAGATGATATATGTAACAATGCATTGCTGCACCTCTTGTGCTGAAAATATATTATTTCTTTTTTGCTGTTTTAAAAATACCTTTTAAAAATCTCTTTTTGAATCATCATAAGATTATAACTTTCTCCTTTCTTTCTTACTCCACCAACACACCATGTACTTTTTCTCTTCGTTACACTGTAGTATTACTGCCCTTATATGTTTCTTCAGCTGAATGCGAGAAGACACAGACCATGATTAACTCAATAGTTTGTTCTGTGTCTTCCACATAAAATTTGCTGGGGCTAACAACAAGTAAATAATGCCATATCTAAGCAGGCAGCTTTACAAACCATTACACTCAAACAGGAAATAGTATATTATGGGTTTTAATGAGAAAAAAAAATAAAGAGACCAGGAAGCTCACATCACTCTCAACAGAGAATGACCACATCATCATTTCTTGCGCATGTGTATAGTTCAGCCTCAGAATGGCACTGGTGTCTAAAATTTAAGACTAACATCACATCTGCAGAGGAAAGGTTAGCACATAGAACAATTGTGACACATTTTACAAAGTGGTATCAGATTTTGGGCTACACCTCAAATGGAAATGAACAATATCTTTTTCAGAATCTATTCAGTTTTATGCTGCAGCTGAGTATGAAATTCAGTTTCTTGATCACAAAATACCTCAATCTTTGGCAAACACGGACAATTTAGATCAAAGGAATGGACAGCAAAAAGACTGCTTATCAGAGTACTTCCTGGAATCCCTTATGAATTACAGTAGCATTTGCAGGTAGTCCCAATATGAAAGGTCCATTTACACTCTTTCTATTCTACTGCACCATAGCAATGGAATACAATCTTTTGACAAACAGCAGTGTGTCGTTTCCTTTTTCAATAGATGGGCATAGAAGAGTGGATCATGTGGTGAGTTATATCAGTAACTATCTTTAATTCTTTGGGTTGGTCTTACAATAACTGGAAATACGAGTCTTTGTTTTGGTTTGGATTTATTCTTTTTGACTTCCGAGGTTCACAGGACATATATATGCTCACAATAGACATGGTGTCTCTTTCTATCTCTTTGCTTTGCACTTCAGAACATGAGCGGCTCAATATTGCATTTAGCATGTAATATGTGCATTGAACTAGGAGATATCAAGATCAGATAAGTACTAAACATTCTCAGAGCATTTAGAAGAGAAGGAACTTCCTAGGAGTGTATCCATTCCCTTATGTCTTTTCAAAGTAAATTTAAAAGTCTCGGGTCATCTACTCAGCTTGCAAATATGACTCTGCTAGTGTGAACTAGTTTTCTTGCACATATTATTTACAAAAGCTTCTATTTCTGTCTATTGTGTGGAGGAAGCAGAGAAAATAACTTAATTACAAACACCCAGCTGTCTTCAGATTGATCATTAGAAAGTGGTGTTGTGAAGATCTTTGGGTTTTATTTGCAATGTAAATGCATATTCAACTTAATACACTGAAATTATACATGAAATCTATCTCTTGAGCAAACTATCTTTTAAAACATTTTAATGGAGAGGGATTGACAGAAAATTAACATTACTGTAGCTTCATTGTATTTGAACTCAGGCTAGCAGTAAAGAAATGAAGTTTATTTTATGAGATGGGATCAGAAAATAAAGTATAAGCAACTCTCTCTCCACCAAAAAGAAAACTCTTCAAGTATGAACAATAACTAATCTATTTTTTCTGAGATCATGATAAAATTAAACAAAATAAATCAATGACAATACCTTGTTCTTATTACACACCTGTGGCGGCCCACTCAGCAGCAGCCTCCTTGGGTGAAACGTGTCCATTCTCCCCTCAGTTCTGTTGTTGTAGTCCATATGGATTGGCTTGGGAACTGTCCATTGGCGGTAGTATAGAGACTGCTCCGTGCAAGTCATCATCTTACTCATAAGAGGGCGAAAAGAGCTTGCCCACATAACAGAATGATAGGGCAAAAGGGACGATGACTTGGGAAGTCCACTACTGTCTGTAGAAGTAATAATGTCATAAACTAGTTTGGGCAGAAAAACTATGGGAGGTTGTTTTGATGCTTTGGTCATGGAACACTGAGAGGTCTGTAGGATGAAGGAGTTATGAGTAGGTGCAGAGGAGGAAGTAGAGGAGGAGAAAGGTGAGGAGGATGATGAGGTGATGGAAATCTGGGCACTTTTTATGTTCTGTTTTGTATCCGGCTGTTCAGTTACCGATGGCAAGTGCTTGCTGATTGTTGTTTGTGCCCCTTTGTCTACTTTCTGCTTCTGCCTTTCAGAGTTATTTGTAGTTTCTTCACTGCTGTTACTTAGGACATGGTGAGGGGATTTTGCTGTATCCCCTGCTGCTGTTAAAGGAGATGACTCACTGCAGAATGCTGTAACTAAAAGAAAAATTGTATTTCAACATAGAGAAACTTTCTCCGCTTGTCAGAGTCATATTAAACAACCCAAAACAAATTCAGAGAGAGTATCCCACATCACAATAACACTCCTGCTCTTACGTGCCACAGAAAGTGGATTTTAAAACACTGAAGTGCATAGGAAAGATGTCAGTGATTGTCCTGTCTTCTGCTTCCCAAATCCACTCCTATCATCAGATACTTTCATCACTCAAGACAGCTACAAAATTATAGAAAGTATCATTTAAGAGACTGCAAGAAAATAATTATTCACAGTTTATTACCCCATCAGACTACAGAAACATCTACACAGACTGACATCTGGTAACATTCCTCAGCTCTGAGTCAGATCTGATCTGACACTTGTATCTGCGTCACTGCTGCATTTACTTAGTCTCATCTGATAAAAGTTGGCTCAAGTCTCTGGTGCTACATAACACGTTAACGCATTCATTCAGCTTTTGGTCAGCTCAGAACACACGCTGAATTCACAAATGTTGGCCTTGAATATGTCATGTAGATATAGCCCACAGCTAACTGCTAATTTTGTGAAACTGGTATATGTTCACCTTATATGTTCTAACTACTAAGACTTCTTGAAACCCTAAGGCCTCATTTTAACTGGTTCTGAGTACCTTTAATGCTCAGTGAATTACAAAGAGCAGATGCAAATACTCCACAGTCTTTGGAGTTGATGGTGAACTGTTTGAGGAATCAGTCTCCACATGGTAATAGAAATGTCTGTCTGAAGCTGAACATAGATAAAACTAGCTTTCCCCTCATGGTGAAAACAGCAGTCTTGGTTCTCAATTTAAAAAACCCCCACACTTTGAACTAATAGAAGTTTCCTTGTTTTCAATAAATAGTAGGATATACTTGAGCTGCAGATTAATTTGAAGTAGTCAGTAAAGACCATTACCAACAAATACAAATCTATCACTAGTGGAATGAATTATTTCAAGTCAAACCACTGTACATCACTCAAAATACCAGTATCCAAGAGTACAGAAAAAGAAAAGGAAAAAAAAAAGAGATTTCTTTAATCACAGACAAATTAAGACCATACAGCCACAGGCAGGCCACAGCAACACTGTGGTGTGATAAGCAGCCCAACTTTGAAGAAGAAACATTTTGAAAATTAAAATGTTGATGAAACTTATCCAAATGTTTTCAATCTTTTTTTCTTTTTGTAATGACCACTGTGCCCATAGAAGAGAAATCATGGCCCAAAGAAACATGTTACCATGTTGAAAACTACAGTTAGGTCAAAAAAAATTACTGCTACTGGCAAAAAAATAACGCAGTTAAAAAAGCTGCCTGACATCGCAGTTCCTAGGAGCTTATGGTACAATTTAAATTTTCCACTTTTATTGAACTCTCAAGCTAATATTATCTGCATAAAAAGCATGCAAACAAATTCATCAGACAAAAGAGCTTTTGTAGTTCTCAACATTGTCTCATGCTTTCTATTATCAATTTGTGGATTATAAAGGAACTGAAGATTTTTAAAATCGCCAGCCTCCAAAAGAGCTTTCAAATAGTGCAAAATTAATGAGTGAACATTCCAGAGAAAACCAAAAAGCTAAAAATACCAATGAGACCAAGCATGTTTTTTTCTCCTATAGACTTTCAGAAGATTTTTTGAAAAGGTCAAACATGTCTTCATCTTTATAAATTTTTGTAGCTTTGAACATTCTCAGCCATCACAACACTAGCTGAGGATTCATACCTCAGTGGCACATATTAAAGAAGTCTCTGGTTTACACACCTTACCCTATGATTATTTTCTTGTATTTCAGAAGTCTGATGCTTATTTCTTTTCAACTTATCTTTAGTGATTCCATTAATACAGGCCTTACCAAAACCTTAGTGGTTTATGCCACTCTATTTCTCTAAAAAGCTGAATAAGAGGTCTTTTTTGTGTCCTTAGTGTAACTTAACAGAGATGATCTTAAGGTCTTACTGGAAGCTTTTGAAGAGAGAGATGAAGAAGCAGAGTCATGGGAACAAGATCTTTCTCTTTTCATAGTACTTCTCTTTTCTGAAGTAGAACCTGTTTCATGGGCAGTGGTAGGAGAAAACAAGAACAAAATATAATTTAAGTAAGCATGTAAGAAGGCACAGCTACATTGTCAAAGTACGGAAAGGCACACAAGCATTTGTGCGGGTTTTGTCCTCATTATGACACTGTTTTCAGTATGGAGGGTATCTGTTCCTACCATGCAAAGTTGGATCAGCCTATGGTCTAATTTAAGTATACTAAGCTGCAATAGCTTCACAAAATCAATGTCTCAACCGTGTCTCTTTCTATCCATGTCTGTCTTTCCTCACAGTCACTCATTATCAGGGAAACCAACAGGTAAGAAGCTGTTTTGTCAGTATGTTGTAAAATTACTTCCTATTCCATACGTTGAAGCTTTATGGCCAGATTATAGCTCAGCTTTTGCTGATGAAAATCCATGGATATGCACTTGAGGTTCCTAGTTTAGAATTCTAAGTTTAAATGCCTGTTTCTGCACAGGTTTACCATGACAAACAGAGACAGAAGCATAGCCAGCAGAAAGCTTAGGCTGTAAGGTCTATCTTGTCTCAGGTGTTCTGAATTAGGCTCTGGGGGAGAATACAATATTTTATGGACTAGGAAAGCAGCCTTACAATTTAAACACCTAACAACCTAGGTGCCCATTCAACTCAGATCACATATGATCTCGGCATACTTCAACTAAAGGGATGGAAGTATTCATCACCTCCAAGATAGTGTGAGTATGACCTCAGGTATTTCATTCCTCTATGAAGAATACATTTGTTCTGCTTGTTCTTCCCTCCTTGTTATCAATGAGTAAGAACTAATTAGGTGAACAGTAACGAGCTTTCTTCCTCCTCATAGTATAGAATAGGAAATGAAAGCAAGCTATTTGAGATTTAAATAACCTATGGGGATAAAACCCCCTTGTTCTACACAGCTGTAAGGCACAATAAACAGTAAAGAAAAATGTAAAGAAATTAATGATAACTGATAACGCCCACCAACTATCACTCAAAAAAATAAACACAGCAGTTTCTGGGTAAATTATTTTTTTTTGTTCACACATTTATATGTTCTTAATTGCTCTTAAGAAACTATGAACTCACAAACTCTACACTGTCAATATGAACATGAGCTAGCAGTGAACCCTGGCAGCCAAGAGGGCCAACTGTGTCCTGGTATTCATCAAGCACAGCATTGCCAACTGATTGAGGAAGGAGATTGCCCCACTCTACTCTGCACTGGTGAGGCTCCACCTTGAGTACTGCGTGCAGTTTTGGACCCCACGGTATAAAAAGGACATAAAGTTACTGAAGAGTGTCCAGAGGAGGCCACAAAGTTGGTGAAGGGTTTAGAGTTGAAACCATATGAGGAGCAACTGAAGTCATTCTGCCTTTTCAGCCTGGAGAAGAGTAGATTGAGAGGAGACCCCATTGTAGTTTACTGCATCCTCACAAGGGAAGGAGGAGGAGCAGGTGCTGATCTCTTCTCTCTTATGATCAATGATAGGACCCAAGGGAATGACAGGAAGATGTGCCACGGAGGTTTAGGTTGGCTATTAGGAAAAGATTCTTCTCCCAGGAGTGGTGGGGCACTGGAACAGCTCCCTAGGGAGGTAGTAATGCGCCAAGCCTGACAATTCTCAAGAAACATTTGGACCATGCCCTCAGACACATAGTGTGAATGTCAGGGTTGTCCTATGCAGGGACAGGAGTTGGACTCAATGACTCTTGTTGGTCCCTTCCAACACGGAATCTTTTATGATTCTATGAATTCAAGGACATTTTCAAGGAGTACTCAGTAGTTACTATGTTCAGATATATCTTCTAGCCATACTATTTAATACCTTACAAACTAGCGACTACTCAGCTGTACTACATACAGCTGAGTAGTCACTAGTTTTCTTGGAAAAAATTAGCATCATTTTCAGTATGTCAGCATAGGTGCGGTAGCATCAGCTGGGGGTAACTGTCCCTGCAGTAAGGGAGGGGATCAAGTCACTGCTTCCCACATGGCAAAGCACACACTTCCCTGCTGCTGGGAGGGTAACAGCGCAGAACTCTGAAAAGTGAGCATCACTGGATGTACTCACTCGAGTTCCACTTTGTGGCTGCCAGAACATACAGGGCAAAGGAAATAGGGAAGGAAAGGAGAGAAGGGAGTAAAATAAATAGAGAGAGAACAAGTGCATTACCAGGACTGCAAGACATTAAAATGCTGCTGCTGCAGCAGACCCTAGGCAGAGAGGGTAGAAAACACAGGTTCAATGAAGCGAAGCAAAACCAAGGAGCAGAGGTCACTCAGCAAGGCTATCTGCAGAAATTCTCACTAAGTATCCATACAGTCCTGTTTTTTTCTAATACAACTCAATCACTTTACAGCTTCTTTTATTATCACTACTAATAATACCTTCCATTGTTATTTCTTCATCTTCATTATCAGTGCTGCTTAGTTTCTCAGGGTCACTTTCTAACACATCATTCACAACTGCTTTCTCTGTGTGAATTTCTGAGCTCACAAAGTATGCTGCCAAACCAAGCTCTTGCTCCAAGGTTGTCCTTACCAAAGAAGATGAATTTATTAAACGCAGGTCACAGTATCTCAGTGATCTAGAGAAAAACAAGAGGGGCTAGTATGAAAACACACTGGAAGCTACTCCCTTATTTCTTTTACAAACACAGGCAAAGGGGATTTTTTTCATGGTCTACTTAAAGTACGGATGAGATAGAAAAGAGTACAGCTTTTGTGCTTAATAAGTTTACCACTGTGATGCATACACTGTTATTTTTCTTAATCCAATTATACAGCTTAACCTAATGCACTGAGCATTAGCATCAGCACAAGAAAAAGAATAATCATTCTGATTCTAAAGCTTCTAGCTGCCACCCCAGAAGGCACCGATCTCTCCATAAAACTTCTAGCACACAAGCCAGCATCATGCAGATGTCTCAGCTACCCTAAGGTATTTGAAGAAGCTATCCTTTTTTTTTTTACATACCCTTATTTTCTCCTCTAAACTGGGACAACTCTCATAATATTTTCTAAGCTGTTTATATCTTGCAATAAACAGGAGGTTATTATTAATAATATGCAGTTTGTCTGTATAATATAAAAATTCCAAAAAAAAAGGAAAAGAAATGTCTTGATACTGAAGTCTCTTTCCTTTCCCCAAAGCAATTACACAGTTAATCTCTAGCCATTTGGTAAGCAATGGATAAAACACTGGTACTGAGAAAACACTGGATCTTCTTACCGAGGCAAAGACTCCCCTTGTGGATCCATACCGCTAAATATCAATATACAAGGCAAACCTTCCAATTCCAAATAGGTCTGTGGCCTCCAATCTACATCTTCAATTTTCTGCCAGACCTGTATAAGGTACAAAATGCTGTTGGACATATGGTGCAAACAAAAATTCAGAAATATATACTTTTATCATCCATTATATGAATCAATTTGTACAGTAGATGCATGGATGTACCACAAAGGGAAGGCACAGAGCAGAGCCAATTTCAACATAGGTAGATTGCACATCTCCTAGATTATAGGTAGCAATCTGCCTGCTATAAGTCTGAGGAGACTGGGAAAGCACGTTCCAGTCTAAAAAGCCTCCCAGCTTCCCAGATGCATTAACACTGAGGCCAGGACATGGACAGGTAGAGTGGTTATGATAGAATGGACAGTAAATCCGAGCAGGAGCTTTGGGGGAGAGAAGAGTTCAGAGGGTTGCTTCATGTGGCACACAATGGATATACGAGTCCAAGGAAGAAAATGAGCTAGGAACGAGGCGTTTTCACCTTCAAGGAACAGGAGAAAGCTGGAGGTGTTCAACGCACACATACTGCTATCCTCACTTGCTACTCTCAGTTGCTAGTCTCTCCACCAAAGCTGTCAATTTTCCTGATAACTTCATGAAGAAATTTGGTAACTAGATCTATTGTTTGATTATTCAGCATCAGGCTGTACTGCTTTACTTACATCAGTCAGTCCTTTTTGCTGCAAAACTGATCTACAGATAAAGAATGCACAGTAGGACCAACAGTATGACAACTCAGCTTCTGTCATTTACGCATTTACCGCTATTATGCGTGACAGAGAAGTTAACCAGGATGTGATTCAGAACTAATACAGATTTTTCAGAACAAATTATGTTTAATTTATAGCAGAATGGGATCAGCATTAGGTCCTGGATCTCAAATGACTTCGTCTAATATCTATTGAGTCAGACACAGTACATGGGTACCACACATATATTACATTATCCCAGAATGTAAATACATTTTTGGTTTTGTGATCAGACTATGGTAATTTTATGAAAAACAAGGAAGAATCAAGAGTTTTTGTTACATAGATGAAACAAAACACTAGACCTAAAGAATGTAAATTAATCCATAAACCAATACATGGTCCAGAAAGCATAAAGTCCTGAGCTGTGAATACCGGGGTGTTCTAGCACCCGTTACATCGCTGATTCAGTGATGCCATCTGCTGGGGACAAGCATAATATAATTCTCAGCTGGTCACCGATGTAAATCTTTTTGCACTACGATGATTTTGTGAGAAAATTCTGCCAAAACTGTGACAATTTTGTTTGTGGGTTTTTTTTCCTCATTCCTTATGGTCCCTGTAGATAAAAGCAGTTCAGCTGTTTGTGAGGGTTGTTTCTGTAAGCCAAGTTTTATCCATATTAGTTAAACCTCCACTGAAGTATTAACCAGAGGATAAACCAGGAGTCACAGATGATATGTCTGAAAAAACAAAAGTCATATTTCTTACCGTAGTTTTTATTTTCACTAGTAAGACCTGTACTGTAGCTCATGACCATCACTCTCACCAGTAAAGTTCCACTGCTTACCCATCTAATGAAGCTTCCCAGTATATGTTATCTGCAAATTACCTTTAGTTGCTCCACAAAGCGCTTCCCTACTGTGATTCCAGAATTAGGATTTCCCAAGATTATTTCAAAGTTATCTTCAAGGGCTAGTCTTTCCCTTACATTATACAGACGTTCATATGCCACTGCAGCCAGCGGAGTACATGGAATTCTCAACACTACCATGAGGCCATGACCACTAGGACATTGTCTTGAAGAGTTTATTAGGTTTTGGGTGATTTCCAGAGTTTCAACTGAGGTGTAATTCTTCATCTGAGAAAGACCACACACTGCCATCATAGCTGCAGAGTAGTGTTGTATGAGGACAAAAGTCCTTATCACTGCACTGTGTAATCTGGGGAACCTGAAATAAATGGTGAATTAAATAGTGAAGTATTAAAGGCTAAAGTGAAAAAGCTAATGTTTGTAAAAACAAAGTAAACTCTGAATTTTCTCTTGTACAGAATCCTTTATATCTACTATGCAACAGAATCTCACCAAATTGCAGCTGGATAGCCTTGGAAAGGAATCATTTTATAACTGAATTGGTGTCGTTTCTTAGCAAAGATTTACTAAGCAAGTAGTTCAGTAAAGCTACATCACTCCAAGTTGCCAAGACTTTTACCACTGTTACAAAATCTATCACTCAGTAATACCATCAATCAAAACAAATGCACTTATCAATGAGAACAGTACTCTTAATGATATGTTGTTCTTAGGGTATTCTTTTTTTTTCTTACTGAAGCCATGAAACAATTCACTCTTGCTTCCAAGAGGACTGAATACATAGGCCTCATCCAATGAGCACTCCACATTCCTAAGCTGAGGTACATCGTTTCTCAATTCCCATGGAAGGGAGAGATGTGGATATACAAAAGCTTCCTGTGCTTTAGTATTCACGGGTGCACAGTATAAAGAGAAACAATGGCTTGCTCAGAAAAGTGCCCACTATGCTTCATCATAGCTGCACAGCACCCTGTAGCAAGACAAAGCAGCTAAGCGTGCATGCATTCAGTCTCCCAGTTAGCAGCACAAATGCAAAAGATTCTACCTGTCTAATTTCATTCTTCTTATGGAAGAATGTATGCACATAATTTGTCACTGCTCTTTAGCAGCGATTCTAGACTTGCTGCACAGGGACCAAGGAAAACTGATCATGTATTATTAAGCTCTGATATGTCTACCTCTCTTTGTTGTCCAAGTATACACAATTTATACATAATGGCCAGGATCAGCAAGTGATAACATTGAAAAAAGTAATAACACATTTAAAATTACATGATGATGCAACTTTAAATTGTTATAATACAGAAGTAGCTACTGGTCAGAAGCAGGAATGCACTATAAACTGGGCATGTTCATAGTACGAACCAGCCTAGATTGATTAGATTACAGACCAACTATATACAAAAAAAAAGGAGGAAAGACAAAATAAGAGTGAGTTAAATGCTTTTGAATACATTGTTGATTTGTTGGACAGTGACAAAAAAAAATGGAAAAAAACCCAAATTAGGTTCTAACTAGCAACTAAAGTCACAAGAATACACTTCCTACATTTATTGTGTTAAACAAAGTGTACTGTACCTCTTTCCCAAAGCCATGACCATTGCTTCAAAAGAGCTGTCATACCGAAGCAGTGGAATACTATGTCCTGAGAGAGTGGACTCAATAAATTCTGACAGTCCAAAGTATTTCTTGTTTTCATGGTATAAGTCTACACCCTAGAATAAATGAAGCAACAAAAATTGAAAGGCAATTTCTGTCAACTATTAGTTTACAATGGGTTAATCATTGGTACGTGATATATTTGCAATCGCATTCTGTAGTGAGCATATATATATATGTATTAAAACAAGAAGAAACAGAATTAATTTTTTTGAGAGAAAAGAAGTTTGATTCAATTTTTCACCATTTCTTTCTTTCCATCTCTCTATATATACTTATACAGAGATAGAACAGTTATGTTTGGAATAAATATGCACACATATGAAGAAAATCCATGTACGCACATGTATGCAGTAATGCACTAGAGACAGATTTGCAGATGGTTTCCATCTATGTAGCTCAGACATTTTTAGAAGAGCTACTACAGTGTATAGAATACATAAAAAGAACTAAGAAAAAAAAGCAAGAAATGATAGGATAAGCAAA
Source organism: Piaya cayana (assembly GCA_013389865.1). Taxonomy (NCBI): domain Eukaryota; kingdom Metazoa; phylum Chordata; class Aves; order Cuculiformes; family Coccyzidae; genus Piaya; species Piaya cayana. The sequence goes on along the minus strand of WAAB01023952.1, from coordinate 92,165 downwards.
GGGGGAAAGAACGTGCCACAGACTGAACAAGAAAAAGATGCCATGCAAAATTGATTCTTGTTCACAAAAATCGCAGGGCCTCCACAGTTCCACCAAGCATGTAAGAGTAAAATAACTTATGAAAAGCTCACAAAGGCACCTCAAAGCATCCATCTTACATTGCTGTACGAAGAAGGCCAGTGGATCTCATTGTAAGGGCTGATATGCGTATGCTGTGTCTGCAGCGCATAGGGGAAGGAAGTCACATGGAGGGTCACAATATTTGGTGCCTCTTTCACCTCCCTGCAGTTCAACAGTCTATCAACGAGTCCTGTAGACAGGTCTGTTTGAGGATAAAGGCTATGCATAGCACTGCAAAAAAGAAACCCAAAGCTCTCCAAAGTGATCGGCACAAGGGAACAATTGTCAGCAGAACAGCCTTAACCTGGATGTGAAATCAAAGTTAAACACATACAAGGAACATACGACTCTATTCTTTGCCCTGCTTTTGTTGCATAGCAGGATGAGAAACCAAGGCGGGGGGGGGGGGGGGGGGGGCAAGAAATGCAAATTGTTTTACTGCATCAGACAGTAAGTCTATTAAGCGCCCTAGCTTGCAAATTATCAGTCCTTTAGGGCTACCAGAATACAAGAGATAAAGGATGAAAGGAAGCTGATGTTTTGGCAGTTACTAAAGGACACACAGACCTGTAGTAACTTTTGCCAGCTTATTACTGCTGCCCTTTAAAAAAAATATAATTCCTACCTACAAAAATCAAGATAAAAATTGCAGACAGTAATCCAGTATGACGGGAAACCAGAGGGAAACTACCTGTGATAGAGCTATTAGAAAAGGGAAGAATACTTATTGTTAGGGCAAATGCCAGTAATTTCAGAGCTACAGCCAGTTTCTTCCTCTGCTGTACAATTTCAGTCCGAATTCATGCTATTTTGGTTTTGGTATTTACCTGCAGTGACTAAGTTACAAGCCTATTCACTGTAAGCTCTTTCTGTTACCAGCAGAGAGATATCGGCATCTCCAGAAACTGGTTGTGTCCATTCGTGATGTAAGTCAGCTGTCAAAGATGCCTACATCTCTATTGTGACTATGTGAGCAAATCCCAGGCAATTACACTCCTTTTTGGTACCCCATTTAACTGATTTCAGTTAGGTGGCAGGAATCCTGCTGTGCAGAATAGTTGCTTAATATCTGGCACTTACATATCAGATAAGAGGCAAATATCTCTGAGTTAAGTAGCATTACAGGTACTTCCCTGCCACTCAAGGATGCAACGAATAAATTTTTTAAAGGCTGTGACCACTGTAACATCTCATGCAAGTTCCTAAGATATTAGGAGTTGAACAGGAAACCCTTGCATGCAAAAATAAAGACTTTGTCATTTCATTCACAAGCAAGATTCTGTAGGTTTTGGGTTCAGAAACACTACCATGCTCCCAAAGTTACAACATGTCAGTGTTTCTAAAATTCAGCATGTTCTCCAAGCTCCCCAGTGCCTCAGGAGACAGAAAGCAAAAGCAACTTCTCAGCAGGCAGATTGTTGAGAAGCCAAGGAAACAGGGCTCTAGGAGGGAAGCAATGAGTTATCCAAGTGAGATAATGGGGAACATGCTAAACACTGGACAGAAACCAACTTGATTCCCTGAGAGGTCTACTTGATGTTACTGTGTATTCACAGAAGATATCAAGTCTTACAAATCAGTCATTCTGGATAGAAAAAAATAAATTGTACTGGAAAATTTCCAATCAGTTAAAAAAAGAAGCAGCGGTGTCGGCTCACTAGTTGTCTACTTGCTGTGGAACATTTTTGCATGTTTTACAGCTCGGAGGATGCTGACAAAGGATAATGAGCTCTGTGTATATTTGCAGGAAGCTTTTCTTTGAACAAATGACAACCAGCCAAAAAAACAATAGCTCTGGCCAAAAGAAGATAAGAATGGTGAGCAAGGAAAGCTGAAACGTTCCACTGAGGCATTATATAACAAGCAGGATGAGAATAAGTCATAAAGGACCTTGAAAGAAAAACATGTTTATTGAAGGCATGTAAAGACGCAGTTAGCAGAAAGATGCAAAGATGAAGGTAGGGATAAATCAGAAAGTCAATCTTGAAATTTAATGCAAACAATAATAACTTCTCTAAAAACAAGTTGCAGTTTTCTTACCTCATTAGATCCCAGTGTGCATGATCATGGATTAGGACAAACAGTGTATGTGGATTCTGCATAGAGTTTTGTAAAAAGACTTTGAATTTAATTTGGGCTTCTGCATCTAGTTTCATAACATACTGTTCCACCCTCTGCTTTGTAAGATGCTCCTTTTCTAATCCAAGTTCTAATAAAATACCTAAGGAAATGGACCAAACATCAGTATTTCCAGATACAAATGAATTTAGCAATTTCCTGCAAATCTAAAACAAAGTTGACTAATGAGCACCTGAGTGCCAGAGATGAAACAAAGTCTGCTGATAAGTCACTTCGGAGGGTGGAACACAAATCAAGAAATCAATTTTCTCGAAGGAACCCAAATCAAGATTTTGTGTGCTGGAGTCAGCAATTGAGCAAATATGAGACAGCAATTTCTGAGCCACTGCTAGCTGGAATGGACGAATCTGATGTCGTTCGATCTCATAACCTGGAAAAAGGCAAAATTCTGTTTAGTTATATGCCCCAGGTCTAATGTAATGCAAAATGTCAGAGTCCAGCAAAGAATGACTGATCTACTGTTTAAGATATTTTGCTTATGAACATGAGTCCCAGTTTATGAAAATCTATATGGAATATACAAAATATCTTCTACATTTGGGCATTTTAAACATCTGAGAGCTGAAAGTGAATTTGTGCAATAGCATTCTGCTACCATAGGATTAAGAATTAGAGCTTCAAAGACTAAAATACCCAGTGTAATGAAGCAGAACATCCATCAGTGTCAATCAGAATATCTGTTTGCCTCAGAACCTTTGCCTTCAAGAGCCTAGGACTCTGCCCAGACAACTCTAACTCCACATCCAGAAACCTAGTCTTAAGTACCTTACTCTGCTACCTCTTTAGAAATCTCTCCTTACTTGTACACATGGCTTCTCCAGTTCCATTCATCGCTGTTGGTTTATTCACTGAGGCAGAAAGTGATGAAGAGATGTGCCCTTGGTTTTCCTGATAAAATTTCTCCAGCAAAAGATCAATGTCACCTTCTATCAAATTGAAAGGATAGCGAAATAAACATTCATGTAAACAACACCTGCATTTTATTTTGATTTGGCTTACTAGCTGCTTCATATAGGAACATCCCCATTATTTTCTATTGTATTTGTTTTACAGCATATCACTAATAAAATGCAAATCAGGCCAGGGAATAACAGATTAACTCTACAGATCACTGCCTAGAACGCTTATGGATTATGGTAGAAAACTAGGTTCAAATACCTAATGCTAATCAGCAACAACAAAGACATGAAACTGGCTTAGCTGATGTTCAGACGACGGATCTACGCTATTCACTAACAAGAATTACAAGAAGCTTTGGAAAATATGATAAATATTTTTAAATCTCTTAACATTTTTTAGATACAGAAAGAAAAATAAATCCCTATAAAGCTGAAAGAGAAATATGAGTTTTATACCTGAAGCAAGTAAGAAATGTTTTAAAGAACTATGCTTATCTGCAAATACATCCTATTCTAGGGGCCCTGCTCATAGGTGAAAGCTATGCAGTGAATACAGTATGCTTGTCTTGAGTATTCAGTATTTTCTCTGCAGCTGAAAAGATGTTTGAAAGCATCTACCCTCAGCTCAGAAAGGCAGGGTCTGCCGGGTGAAGCGCAACCCAGTGGATGTAGATGGCAGCAATTTTTAGGATGCTCATTTACTTGATCTGCTCAAACAATAGCAAAAGTGATTCTGAGAACCATACGTTGAAGATACTAAGAGCAGAAACCCTACCACTACACGAAGGTTCCAGGAAAATGTGTTTATATCATGACATATCCAGAAGGGTTCCTGTGACCTAAGTACAGATTTACCAAAATGACATGAATGGCAAAGGGGACTGTGACATCCCATTTACACTAACAAGTATGACAAATCCTTCCTTTGATAAAATAACTCTGTTCTATCACAGCCTAAATGAATTACGTGCTTAGGATATGGATAGGCATTTGTGTAGTACGTGGATGGCTTTGCAGAGCTAAGAATAATATGTTCAGCCGTTTCCTGGTATATTTTTATGAAACAGAGAGATTTTAGAAATGGACACTTTTAGGAGGAATTTCAATTCAGATGTACATTCACAATGTTGTCCTGCATTTTTCATATATTTCTATTGAAGTCTTGCTTCTGGAAAGGTAATGAGCACAGCTATTTATTCTGACTTAACAGTTTCACGGACTTGGAAATATGGTTCTTTATAACCTGCTAGGTACCTGGACAGAGTGTGCTAAAGAAGGATCCCAGAGTTTCCACTTTCCCTGTGACCAGCTGATAGTTAACTTCTTTTTGGTAGTCTGAAGGACTGAGCATGCTTTCAGACAGAACTCGTGCCTGATACTTTCCTAAAAGACAAAAAAAAAGTAATTCTGAAAGCACTTCAAACTGAACTATAAATGTTCTAAGTCATAACAAAAATACTACCCAAGTGAACACCACACACTTAAAAATGGCAGACATGAGTCTTTTCTCTCTTCTATACAAGTATGCACCAGGCACCTGTAAGATAGATTCATGTTTTATAATTCTTCGGGTTTCTTTCCCCTTTTAGGCATTATTTGTTGATGTAATTAAAAAAAAGAGATATAAATAGTCAAAGGGATTGTCAGTTATCTTACACTTATAATGAATCTTTGAATGGTTATTCAAACAATTTTTGTAATTATCAGCGTAGCCCTCAACAGGCTGTTGAAAGGAACAACATTGAAAGACATCTTTTAGAAGCTAAGAAAATGTTCAATCCTCTCCTTGCAGTAATATCCCAGACACACGGAGGAGGAGAGCTTTATGCACTGTGTTTTCTATAACTCAACACTTTGCTTGTAGTAGTGTTGGCTGTGATGCCCTGGTGAGAAAACACATACTGCAGGAGGAACATGATCTACCGGGCAGAGACCCAGCTGTGCAGCTTCAGCTTGGCTACATCAAAACCCAGTACCTCTTAGTCGAGGCTCTGCTTTATGAGGCAGCTTATTGAAACTCCAACCAAACTCCTCACAGCACTCTATAACCCTGTTTTACCTGGAGATGCACCCTTGGGATCTCACCTGTTATCACAATGCAGGAATCAATGGCTCGATTTCTGTTGGCACATATGATCACAACGTAGTTTGTCTTTACTAATTTTCCTTCAATGAGCAGCCTGAACATTTCTGAAAGCCCTTCAGACAGAGAGTAGCTGCACTCAATGATATGGACACTATCATTGCAGGAACTGGCTGCCAGTCCTGCCAGCCAGGGGAGTTGGGCTGAAGTCACTGCTGCAATCTGGCTGGGCACTTGAGGAAAGGTTTGTGGGACAGCCTGTTGGTACTGACGGATTTCAGATAGATGTGATTCCCGCCACGAACGCATGAATATTTGTTCCAAATCCTCAATTAAAGGGACCTGGTCTGAGGCTAAAAATATTAAGGGGAAAATAGTATGAAAAAATTAAACAAAACTGTTGAGTTAAAAACAATCTTTTTTCCAAAATATGTACTTTTTCAGAGATTATAGCAGAGGTTGAACCTTATATATTTCAATCCATCTAGTCTTCAAGAACTTATTATTTACTTTTGTTTCATTACTATGAATGAAAATGGTTAATACCACATGTCCTAAGACTAACCATAGAACGAGTTGGGTGGGAAGGGACATTAAAGATCATCTAGTTCCAACCTCCCTGCCATGGGCAAGGACACCTCCCACCAGACCAGGCTGCTCGAAACCTCATCTAACCTGACCTCCAACACTTCCAGGGAGGGGGCATCCACAACTTCCCTGGGAAACCTCGGCCAGTACCTCACTACCCTCATCATGAAGGATTTTTAATGTTCAATAATTAATGTTAACATTGTCCTGCTCTAATACTTCCTTTCTCATATGCCAGCACGTAACATATTCATTGCAGTCTATCTGGATGTAAAATAATCTTACCTAGTTGAACAAGGTAGTAGACAGTCAGTAAGAGCTGCATTTCCTCTGAAATAGGCTGTATTGTGGAGGCCCCGTATTGTTCATAGGCTCTAGATAAAGACTGTGAATTTCTGTAACAGGCGTACAACAAAGGGCTCACTATCACATCATTAATGTTCCCACAAAGATATGGGAAGTTTCCATGACCTACAAAATAAACAATGTCGGTACACATCACATTAACTTTATCATTTCCCATGTATGCATTAAACTGTTTTAATAGTAAACCTTTTAAAATTGACAGCTTTAGTGGTGTTTACAGTAGGACCTATCTTTACATCTCTTACAAAAAAGATATGAGATCTTGTTGCGGGGGGTGGGAGGGGTTACCTTTAAAAATAACTGGCTTTGCTTTACAGATTTTCAGCAAGTTGTCAGGAACTGAGACCGGTTCTCCTGAACCCACCATTGGAGATGAGGCTGGCCCCACCAGAGCAGAATGTGGTAAAGATGACAGGCTTCCTCCATCTAAGATTATAGACATACTATTACTGATGTCAGTTCTACTAATTATTTACTCGAAGAAACATGACCTTATACCCACATTTGGTATCAGTGTTAAATGCTTTTTATGGCTACATCACACATTCCATGAACTGGTACTACAACCTGTATTATTACACCAACTTTCTTGAAGGACTAATCATATTGTTGCAACATTGAACATCACACATGCATCAAAAGATTTTGAGTTACTTATAAACAGTTTCAGGTATAAATGCAAGTATACAGAGACGTGATATCAGTGCACACATAGTTACGATTTGTGTGTTTCTGTATGATATACTGAATTTCACTTCTTCTAAACTGCTTCTTAAATAAAAATTAAGATGCAACGTCTGCTCAGTTGTAACTTCTTTGCAATAATTTTAATGTGAACAGCACATTAAAAGAAAATACTTTTGAGGAACCAGGTTTATGTCACTGCATATCACTCTGGTCTGTAAATAGGCTATAAATTCCAAGTGCTAACAACACTGACAAATAATTGAAACAACAGGTGGTACCTTGATCTGATTCATGACACTAATTTTAATGTCCCAAAGGTGTTTTGGTGCCTAAAGATAGACACAAGCACCTGTTGGTATTTATTAATAATGACTGAATAAGTTTTAAGCTCAAAGCCTCAAAAGGAAATGAATGGAAGCGAAGCACCTACATGTAGGTGACCATGTAGGTGTCACACACCTTTCAAAACTCTAATGCAAATCTGCATCTGTCTAAAATAGTGCCTCTTTTCCTGCATTATTTTTTGAATAACAAAACAAACATTAACATTATATTGGGTATAGTTTACCATTTTTAATTCTGTTTGGAGCCTGTGGGTTGAGCTGCAAGTTCCAAGTTTCAGTAGATGATGGAGATTCTGGTGACCAACCTTTATGGCGCTTTTTTGGAGGCCCTGTATTTGTTAAAGTGCCTGGATAACAGTAATATTTCAGAAAAGAATTAGAATAAAATGCATTCAGTTTTGTGCATGATAATTCAATATGTTTTAATATATTAAATATGTACATTAAATACTATGGTAGACAGGGACATCTCCATAAATATAATCATTTTTTATGCTTTTTATTTTACATTGTTATGTCCTACTTAAGTTTCTGAGAACTTTCTGATGCAGAGAGTTATCAACTATCTAGGTAGACTTCACTTAATTTATAACAATTTCTAGTCTCTACTAAGAGAGTGCTAACAAGTGTCACTTTTTAGCAGTCAGCACAGTGGGCATTTTGCTCCTTTTATTTCATGCTACATAGAATCATAGAATCATAGAATCACAAGGTTGGAAAGGATCCACTGGATCATCAAGTCCAACCATTCCTATCAAACACTAAACCATGCCCCTCAGCACCTCACCCACCTGTCTTTTAAACACCGCCAGGGAAAGCAACTCAAACACCTCCCTAAACATTTTAAACCACTACAGCTGTAAAAATCTTAAGGAGACACTATATACATGACACAGTGTTCCATGTAACTTATTGAAAAATAAAATTCTCAAGCTTTTCAGGGTGATATTAATAAATATCAGAATTCTTTTCAATAATTTTCACATTTACAGGATTTTTGCCACTTCTTGCTGTCTCTGGTTTTATGTTATTCCATATTAACTCTTAACTCTTAGTTAATTATTCCATATTAACTCTTATCAAATCACTTCTGCACTTTTCTCCTATCCACACGTGGCTCCAACACCTCTGTCTGTAAAAACATCACCTTCTTACACTATTTTCTAGGAGTTCCTGATGATTGATTTCCTGAATCTTCTTGTACACCCCTGAAAATTCCTAGAATTATGATCTTTCACTAACATCAAGTATTTCTAATTATTGAGAGTCAACAGTCCTCCTGAAACTGCTCAGAGCATCTTGCAAAATTGAACTATTTCTATTTCTGGACTTGACTAGGCAGAGGTTGTAATGCTATTTCACACTGGCAGGGCCGTATCTCCTGACAGAACGGTTCATCCCACAAAAAATTCAGGACAGGATAAGAATCCTATATAAAAATAGGGGATTTAACTTTTCAAGATATATTAAAATAAAAAATAAACCTGAAGTCTTCAGATCTAGAACAAGATTGTTCACTTGCAGAGGAACCTTTTTCAAAGATAATTTAGTTGTTAAAGTACCATGCGAGGGCAGTATTCACCCATTTGTGCTACTTGATTATTTAATTTAGTTTCCTGGCATAAAGTTGTGACTAAAGTCACAAGATAGTGCAACAAAGAACTTTTATTTTAAAATGCCATACTTTTCCCTGCAGGTATGTTGGTATGTGAAAGTAACCCATGTGAAAGGAATTGGCAAGAAAATTTTGCTGCATGAGAGAAAAAGATCAAGAACCTGAACAAGCAGAGAAAAAGAATTTGGTTGTGATGACAGCAGGGAAATGTGGGAAGACTTATTTTAAAATAGAATTATACCATGTTTCTAGCCATAGTGAAAACTAATTTTCTGGCTTAAGCAAGCCAGTGTCACAGAATACATTTTGTGACAAAAAACAATTAACATAAATCATGATAATAATGGTGCAGTGAGGACGGATGCTTTAATTTGGAGCCAGTAGTCAAGGTCTAGTGCTCCATCTCAAGATGAACTGCAACACAGGAATTAACATATGGGTGATTACTTATAAATCTTTCTTAACTCCCTTCACAAAACCTTTAGATGAGGTTGATGAAAACTGATGCATTCTTTAAGAACCTGGATTCAGAATCTAGTCTGTATTTCTCTTAAATGAAAAACTTCCAATAATCTGAACTGTAACAAAGCTGTGGTTGAAGACATATATACAGTTTTTCCTTCCAAAAATTAACATAGGAATAAAATGTTATGGTCAGAAAAGACTTGTAAGGGAACGGTCATTTCTATTCATATATGAAACTACATGACATCACTTACTTGGTACTTCTATTATACCTATGGAATATAGAGTTCAGGGTTATTAAGCAACAAATCCATACAAATACCTAACACTGAAGGTCTTGTCAGGGCAGACAGGTTATTTTTCACCAGTTGTTGTTTAGGCGATTCCTTGCCATTGTAAATTGCTGCACTGAACGCTGCTGTTGAAGGGGTGTGATCTACAGCTGCAGCTGGCAAAAAAAAACCCCCGAAGAATTGTCATTAAACATTTCTAGGTTAAGATCCCCAGCTGACATAATAAATTCATCATTTGATCATTTACTTTAATAATGCTACCACGTCTGCTCAAAATGAATACAACACTGAATCAACCCCCTTCCGATCTCATATCAGATAATTGTTGTTTGACTCCCAACTAAGTATCTATCTGGGTAAAATCCAATTCTGCAATTAAATATATCAAATCTTTTAGCTTTTTGCAGATGGAACCTAGCTCTTAGATGAAGTTTACTCAAGCAAAGATAGTGAAAGCGGATGTTTAAAATTTACTGAAAATCCACTAAGCCTCTATTCCAATTCAACATCCTGTTTCTGAAATTCTTTTTAACTGTGCTGCATTAAAAAGAGAGGTTTTCTCAAACCTAATATGCTTGTAATTAATGTAAATTTTATATATATATAAAACCTCTGTCAAAAAAAAATCCAATCTGCTAATATAAAGAGATTCATGAATTTTCTGGAAGGGTACTAACATTCCAGATCACAATTGTTTAACAGGCTTCCATCCCACAGAGAATATAATCACCGGCAGATGTGCCTCACTTCTCCTGTGTGAATCTCTGTGTCAGAAGAAAATAAAAACCTGTTTTCATTATGAAGAAGCTCAGAGGGATCACTAGTCATTATCATTGATCACGTTTCATTTATGTCAAGCTAATGAGAAAGTAAATGTTTCAGAAACAAATTTTAATACAAAAAAGATTACAGATATTAATTAATAGTTTGGGATTTTAATATTAAAGCTGTTTTTCTCAGCAGAAGTTAAAACTCAGAAGTTTTTAAAGTGATGCCCATATGTCTGCTGTGGAAAGGATTCTTCTGATAACAGAAAACAGACTGATGCAGAAGATACAACTGAAATGACACCGGTTCCTGTAACATTCATCATCTACAACCAGATTAGCAACAGCTGGAGGAAGGTAATACTATTCTCAGCACCATTAAAGACAATGGCTCTTAAAATATTTTGTTTGCCTTAGCTGTGAAGAAGTGAAGAAGGTCCAGAACACCTGACTATTTTATTATTTGCTAACCTTTTGTTCATAAACCTTGGAGTGGGGGACAGGGAAATGAACAGAGAGAAACCTTTGAAGTACGATTGCTTGCTTTATTTGTAATGTATTTCTAAATCTTGCTTTATTTTAGGTGGTGGTGTGCTTATTTTTTTATCTTTGCTCCTACTCAAGTACACACAACACACATGCATGTTCTATGATAACAGTAGGTGGTAACCCAGTGTGTTTTCCCCCAGAGTGGTACCTGTTTGTTGATTCCCAGCTGGAGCACTCGGGTTTGCTGCTGGCAGAGTCTCACTTGAGGTGCTTCCCAAGAGGCCTGAGCTTTCTGGCAGCTGGAATGATGTGCTTGAGCAGGTGCTGGATGAAGACTGCCGGCCTCTGAACTCTTAAAAAAAAAGAAACTTCTTACCCCCTGAAAACAGTGGCATTTGCTTTTTCCTCTGCATTTTTGATTTGATAACTTCACATGGATATTATTTATAGGCTACAGCACTTGGAAAGGAGGAACGGATGTCTTCAGACACAGCATCCTCACACTAGGTCACTCAATTGCTTTTTACAGCCACTCTAGTAATCACCTAGCTTTAAAGAGTCTTTCTTTCAACTGATCTCTCTTAGGTTTTACACAGATGCCAGTCCCTGTGATAGTTAAGCTTAGATGATGAAAACCAGAGCTTGAGGAAGACAGCTTCGTTATCTTACCTGCCCCTTTCCAGCAGATTACAGATCCTTTGGTCAGAGTTCCCTGTGCATTCCTGACCAGATAATACTTTAAGTGTTTCTGCTTCTTGGGCTGAGTGGTCAGCTTAAGATTAATGTGATTTGAGAATTCGGTAAAGTAGCAGAAACCTTTCTTGCCACAGCCAACACAATTGCCAGAGAAGCCTGATAAAATAAACAATACATATAATCCAGTGAGAGAGGTAGTTCACTATTAATAATGTCCAAACACAACTCTTTCCTGGAGAAAAGATGTATTTGTATCTTTTCTTCACAGACTGCACTTTTCAGTAAAATTTTCCTCAAAACAAAAAAAAAATTACACCAAGTCCACTGTATTTCATTTCGGCTACCAGATTGCAAAAACAGAGCCCCACATGTACAGAACAACTAAAATAGGTCCTATCTCTAATTTTCTCCTACCAGAAAAAAAGATCACAATTCCCCTTTATTACCTACCTGTGAAACATTAGCCAAGAAGTATCTGACTGAGGAGTACAGAATCGCATTCTTAACCCCAATCCTATTCAACACCACAGAAACTACACGCTTCACTTATGTTTCAGCTTTCTTTGAAATTAAACATGCCATTAAGTCTCAAGACATTAAATATATTTAATCTATTATATTTAATTAGTTGTAAGTATATTTAAGTACAAACTTCCTACTACAGATGGTTTTTTAGAGAGGAAAAAATACTAAAGCCTTCCAGGGCTATTTAAAGTAGCTTCAAATTATGGCTAGACTGTGTTAGCACTTCACAGCAGTTTAAACTATTTATGATTACGGAAACAAAGTGTCTGCAACTTTACAGACACAAAAGAGACATAGTCCTCACACGTAAAGAAGCTCATTGTACCTAGGCTTGTTGGGGCATTTCCAGGGACACTGCCATTTCCTCTCATTCTGAGATACACAGTTTGAGTCTCACTGAGGGGCTCATGGTGGTGATGACATTATCACCATAAAGAAAAGGCACTTCTTGCACATCTGACTATCTGACTTTTGATTCTTAAACAACTTTTTTTTTGTCCATTTTCCAAAATATTTCCTAAGAAATTTTCATCTTGCATTAGGCCAAGGCAAAAATACTTATATCTTACTTATATAAATACATGTCTAAAAGTACTTAGCTACAAAGAAAATTTTCTTTTATTTTAACCATACCTAATCAATATATTTTTATCATCACAAGAATTGAAATGGAAAGGTTGTGTTCAGTGAACTGGAAGATGGCAAAAATAAAGGAAATCTATTTCACATAACTTCTGGACAACAACATCGGAAATAAATAATTAGAGCAAACAATAACACGGCAAATAAAATTAAGAACCATTAATGGAAATGATCATATATATCAAACAGGTTTTCAAACTGCTGTTCAATAACTTTTTTCTTTTGTAAAATACGAGCACTGAAATATAACGCTTTATAAGCACCTGTTGTTTGGTTTACAATCTGAGTACTTCAATTAGTTTTCAAATGGCTCAGAAATGTGCATTAAAAACCTAAGTTCATGTGGAAATTGGTCTGGTATCCATGGGAACAAGTGGTTAACAACAACTGAAAGATGCCTATTATCTCTCTGATCCTGGTTGGTAGGATGATAAAGGTCATTATGACTCATAAAATCAGGACAAGTCATGACTCTGCAGAATCCTCTGTGTTATATCAATCAGCACAAAAGCATCTGTCTAACATCACAGAGCCTTCAGTAGCTGCAATAAAAGCAACAACAAAAGGAAACAAAATTAGAACGGATGTGGCAAAAGCTGTAGAGTTTGCATGCATTTTATGCAGATTAAGAAATCATGAGAAATGCTTCTGCGAGTAAATGAAAACTTCCCATACACTTGGCAGCACACCGAGCATGGACAGCAGCACTGCAGTTTTGCTTGTATGCCACTTGCAAGCCTGCGTCTGTTTTCAAATACAAGCATGAAGGGACTATTTCTAAAATTAAACCAGAAGTGCCTGTGCACTTTTTAGGTTTTACTATTTTGCTGAGAGCATCTATCAACTTACCAAAGCCACGGGTAGAAATATTTGTCCAACAGAAAGTTGGACAGTGGAAATAAAATTGTTTAATGTGGACTTTAGATCAGTCACTACCAGTAACTCTGGTAAATCATCATCAGCCTAAACCAGATTTAGCAATAACATTTACCTGAAACAACCTTTTGTCCTAATCATCTACTTTTAAGTCTATGATGGCTACTGGAAAATTAGTTTACACAATGTATAGCATATAGATGAGGCCTAGTAAGGATTAAACAGATCTAAATTGTCTACTTGTTCTGAAAAGTTCTTGGACAACTCTTTAGAAGTTTATTTTTTAATTTTCATTTTAAGTCAAGCTATCCTCTTTCCCTTCAAGCCTCCCCAGCTCTTCCATGTCAGAATGAGTCCCTTCTAGCAAGCTCCTTGCCAACACTGTTTCTCATCTCATTCATTCTGACCAAGAATGTCTTTGGTGGCTTCGTTAATACAGCTCAGCCCTGACATCACAGATGGAACACAGCTTAATCTTATAACTCCGATGCAACAAAATGCTGTTCAATCATTACTCACTGCAGGGTTCTGCCAACATTGCTCATAGCACTTTATGAAGCAGATTGACTAACACTGAGAACCCAAACATTTCATCACCCTCCTTTCTCTGCATGCCCTGCTCATGTGCCATGGTCTGAGGTAACAGCTGACAGAGAGAAGAGCGTGTTTTATAAACAAGCTGCATTAAATATTCTTCCATACATTATAGAGAGGACAAAGGTCAGAGGAGTCGGGGCAACCATAAGGTGACTCAATATATCTATGTCATGAGACTGATTTCACAAGAGAATTAGAAATCAATGCCTGGAGTTTAGGGGCTAAAAGCCTTTCACCTTTAGGTCACCAGTTCATACCCAACTCAGTTCAGTGGTTGCTTAAGGCTGTTACCCCCTGAAGGTTGTTTAATAAGAAGGTATTCGATTGTATCTGGTACTTTATCATATGCATTTGCTTGAATTTGCTCACATCACAATGATCAATAGCTCATAATTTAAAAAGCCCTTCCACAGTAGGGACCTTGTTGTCAGAAGAAGGACCTTGGACTAAAAGGGTATGAAACCTGACCTACCTTCTCACTGGGGAAATGGTTCCTTTGGATCAACAGCCAGCTTGTGCTAGGGATAAAGAGCGGACTTCGGGATGGAAGGATACCCTTCTAATATTTTGTAATTTAGTCTTTCATAATCTAATCTTTCATAAAGTGTCAGAAAATTTACTCTCTGTTTCTCTATGAAATGGCTTTTAATTAATGTTAATATTTTTGTGAAAAGTTGGCAGTTTGCTTAAGACAAAGAATGATTATATTTTCAACCCTTCAGCACAAGTATTTCTTCTTTTCAGTTCTGCTCACAAGAAAAAGCACACAAATACACACCATGTCTCATATTTTCTCTTCCTACTTAGTACCACTCCATTTGAAGACCAAAGCCCTACATTTAAAAAATAAGTTAAATCATTATGGTCAGTCCGGAGAATTTCATTGTACATAAACTCACTGCTACTACGGAAGACCTATAGAACATTTTACAGTTTAACAGAATCAGCAGCAGTATTTTATCCTACAATGTTTTCATCTTACACACAGCTTACAATGCAAGCAAACTAATCTTTTCCTCTGTCATCCTGACCTCAGGGACCCAATGGCAAAAAAAAAGGATTTCTTATTCCCTGCCAGGAAAGTGGGCAGCTGTTTTGTCTTTTGGAAAGGAAAATGATGGGTGAATAGCTGCTTTGTTTATCATGAGACTCTCCTTAAGAGTGAGAAATGGAAAAAACAACCCAAAAAGATTAAAAACCTTTGGGAGTGGTACATGGTGACTGCTTTTATTTGGGAACAATAAATATCACACTATCACAGAAGTGCTCCCTCCATCTAAACCTTCTGTTAGGTCACAAAAAAACCCCAAGAAACAGCTCCCTAAAGGCAAAAAGATGAATCTGTTTTGCAGAGTAGTTAAACCTGTGGTCTGTCCTTATTAAAAGAAACATGCTCAGACACAGGAAACAAATTTTTGCTTGCCAAAAACATAGTCTTTTCCAGAAAATGGGATATTTCTTTCCTATGGAGCAACATGTCAATTGTAAAAGCAAAGAAACGAAACAATCTGCAGTAGAAATTACTTTCAAATCACAAGCATGTATGCCTTGATGGTGGACAACTTATTAGCATAATCAATAAATTGGCACATGCCCCAGAGGCATATCAACAGCCCCTAATGGGAACAAGACCATAAGTCAAAAGCGAGCCCGGAAACTACCAAAGTGTTTCCTGTTTTCTTCTGGAATTTTTGTATGCTCCACAGGCATCTTCACAAACATATGCAGGCAGACCATGAGAAAACAGGAAACCATTGGGTAATTCATTTCCATTCAATTATTTTCCATTCAAATAAATTATTTCGGAAAAGACCTATAGCAATGAGTAACAGCTGCCTTACAAAACACAGTATATTAACAAAAAGCAATGGGTTTCAAGGGTTACAGGTGATGTGCCTGTATCACC
This sequence comes from Piaya cayana, assembly GCA_013389865.1. Lineage (NCBI taxonomy): Eukaryota > Metazoa > Chordata > Aves > Cuculiformes > Coccyzidae > Piaya > Piaya cayana. Next base: position 76,068 of record WAAB01023952.1, on the reverse strand, counting down.
AATAAGTCTTACCAAAAATGTGGGATATGCACTGACTCACAATGACAGTTCATTTCAATTTAAAAATTAGTCCAATTCCATTTCCCTTCTGAACTTAGAAAGGCTTCTAGGGAACACTTTCCTTGTCATTTCAAAAGGCCAACATGTTTGAAAGAGAACAGCCTAAACTCAGAATACCAAAAATAAGCCTTCTATCCTGTCTCTAAAAGGAAGACAATATAAAGATTTTCTCTTCTTCATATGAAATGTTTTCAACTTAAATCTAGCACAAGACAGAGGTCACTGTGTTACACTAATAGACTGAGAATTTAAAGCAAGAATGGTTCTGTCTTTTATCTCACTGTGTGTCTGGAGCTATGAGACTATTCATGTCTGCTTCCAATTTTACTTTAATCTGATTTGACTTGCATCAGTGGATGACAACCAGAATCGAACAATCATTTCTTCCTACAGTATAATCTGTTGTGCAAACAGCATGCTACATTCACGTCAATGACATAAATCATGTTTTTTCATTAGATTAGGGTCCAGGAACGTTATTTTTTTTCTAGGTTACAGATGAAGACTTTGGATCTTAAAGTATGTAAGTTCTTTCATATTTAAGCTTGTTATAGAATACGTAAAAGCCATCTTACAGAAATACTAAAATTATTTGCAAAAGAATGTGATTCATTGGTGTTTAAGTGTATAATAACAGATTTTAAAAAGCATTTAAATGGTTTCAGGAAACTAAGATGTATTAAATAAGCTGAGGATGTAAGTAGTATAAAAACCTCTCAGTTATGTTCCTGTTGCCTCTTCCTGTTGTTGTTTAGCATGCAATTAACAAATACACTACTTCCTCTCTGCTAACAGCCAAAGGATCTTAAGCTGTTAACAGTGCTAAGACTGAATGACTTGAGTGGTACAACATTCCTGTCTTTATCTTTAAAATGACAACACGTGGGTGATTTATAACCCTTTTAATTCTTTTACAATCGCTAGTTAAATGTACCGTGATCAATCCAAATCTGCAAGATCACATGGGGAAAGAAATTACTGTACATAGACTTTACCTTATGCACCTTCGCACTACACTGTCATCCCAAATGCTCTGAATTGCTCAGACTGAGATAACAACTGAACTCATGTCATATCCCTCAGCATTTGTGAAAGAAAATAGTTAAAAATAATAAATGGTGGGTTTTTTTCTATTTAAAGTTCAAACTGTAGACAGATATTACAATGCAGGATTTTTGGTTACCTAAGAGAATAATACATAAGAACATCATAGTGCCCGACTGAAAAAAAGGTTTTCCTCCAATTACATACTGCTTTTCCCAATATAAAAATTATTCTATTTAAATAAAATTAATATTCACTTCATTACGACCCCTTTCAACCCAAACCATTCTATGATTCTATGACTCTGTGATTATGACTGTGGATCTTCCCTACTTGGGTTAATTTGGATGAGGCTAATGGCCATTAGAAAGGCTATAATAAAAATAGACAGAAGGGCCTAGTTTCATGTCAGAAGTTAGACATTTAAAGAAACGAAAAGCAAGAAGTTGAAGGACCCTACAAGCAGTATTATTCAAACACATGGTATTACTCGATTACACATATAGGAAAAATTTCAATTTATCATCATTCCTACCTATCTATATTTCGATAATAGCAAGAAGTCATAGGTTAGGATCCAGAACCCATTTTATTGTTTGGACCCAATGGAGAATATTATCCCCATCTGAAAGAGACAAATCAAAAAGGTCATAAATTTTTGTGGTTCAAACTGTCACTGAAATGTTTATGGGTAAATAGTCTGAAGTTTCCACTTGACAGACCTACAGTCTGTCTCTACAAATAGAGACAGGCAGCAGTTCAACTTGTCCAGCTACCAGAGATAAACTGATCAGACAATGACTTTAGACTTGGACTAACGAACAGAAGGTGATGAAGCATTTCTAATGAATTGCCTCACTCTCGATCTTTCCAAAGCAAAACAGCCAGCTCCGAGTTGTTATCTTGTTGTGCATCACCAGTGAGCATTACTGTAAACCTGGAACTGAAGCAAGATCTGCTGAACTCACCCTGCAAAAAAAACCTAATAATTGTAGCCCACAGAAGCATCTACTTAGTGCAGTCACACTTACCCAACAGGGCATTGTGCCCATTGTCATCTGGCAGGAATCTTTTATCCACAGCACACACTAAAAGATGATCAGGTAAATTTGGTGACTTTGCACCAACAAGTAAAAACCCTGATGGTACCTCAATATGTTCATTGGAAATTGAAACCAGTCTCAAATCTTTACCAGCTTGGCAGAAACCTAAAAAAAAATCAATTCAACATATTATAAATTGACGAGATTTTTTTTATTTAATACTCACAACTGTCTTCATTAAAAAACTTCCTATATTCTTAACGAAAACCAAAATTGTTTCCCTGGAGGTCAAGAGCAAATCCAGAGATAATTTTCTTCCCTGCCTTTCAGTCAGCCATAAACAGACACTATCAGTATGATAAAAAAGCAAGAATCTGAGAATGTATAGTGAAGTTTCTCTTGATGTTTTGCAGGCTACATACTTATGGGACTGTTTACTAACATCATCATAACTTTGGCCACATAGTCAAAAATGGAGATAACAGTTCTCAGTATCTGGTGAATTTCACTAGCTTTTCCTGGGGTTTCGAATATTTTTTACAGCAACACTGAATGAGGTAGAAAATAAACAGAAAAGAGTGATGACAAAGCCATCAGAATTACCACATTTATTTTAGCAAATGCCATGCCTGCAAACTCAACTTTTTAAAGGTCACCTCGCCTAAGAGAACAGAAGTTCTGTCCTAATGCCAGGCCTTCCAGTGCAAATGCATACTTGACACACTGGGCAAAGGATCTGTCAAATACAAGAGTAACCAAGAGCCATCCAGCTTTATCTGGCAGGTGATGAACACTGACATTTTTAGGATTTCTATATCATACAGATTATCTAATTCTGGTTAATTATAGGGGAGACAGTCCCAATCCTACTCATTTAGGTAGGGTAAAGGCCTTTGGACAGCACATTCACTGTGTTTCTTACCATCAGTAGTGCAACATCCTTCTGGAGGAGGCTTCACCTGGTAAGCAACAGGAGGGCTACTTGATTCTGAGCCTTCTTCTTCCTCCTCCTCTTCTTCTTCCTCATTATCTGCTCTGCTGCCTGCTACAAATTATGATAGCATAAATTACTTAGGCAACAGAAAGAGCTGGCAACAATGAATGAACAGGGTGACCCAGTTACAGAATGTCTTACAGCAAACTAGATTCTCTACTCTTGACAAAACAGTTGCCAAATCCTAAGATATTTGTTGTTTCCTTTAACTTCCAATTTCCAGTAATGCTTACAATAGAATGCCTTAAATTTTTTAAAAAAAAAAGATTTTAGCTCCTGTGAAGAAGTTCAAAAGTGTGACTCAACTGCACCTGTGAATGTAAAAACTCTGAAGGACAAATAAAAAGAAGCCTCCATTTATTATTTTTTTTTAATTTCACTATTTTTAAGCTAATCTCGAAACTTTTAGAGGTGTAAAACCTGGTGTTTGAACTCTTGCTGACCACAACAGCGTAATTGTATCCTTTGTTTACAATATTAACAGCTAATATAAACCCAAAGTCTTTATATTTTAGCACTTTAGAATGTCCCGGCTACAGTCTGAGTACAGATTTTATTAATTAGGTATTGACCATGTCCTTGCTTTGTACAGGAAACTGAAAAAACAGTTCCTGTTTGAAACTAGATTCATTACAGATGACGCCATGATAAGAACACCTAATTCTCAGGTCTTCAGTCTTCTGCCAGAATCCAAAGCTCTGAGTAATGCACTGACGCTTCCTGTATAACTGCAAGGAAAGGCAGATGTCTAGGAAGAAGATTCACAGTAGTCTGTGCATGGACTGTACTAGTCTAGAAGGCAATATTGAATGCTGAGGAGAAGAATAGGTGATGTAGGCTTCATTTTTTTAGAGGACCTTGGATGTTTCTTCTTCAGATTCTCTGCTATAAGCCACTTTTCCAGTGCAGGGGGTACCTAAATCAGTACTCTTACCTGATTGCTTGCCTGTTAAGAGAATTCACCTGCATATTTTTGGTGTATATTTCAACCTTTCAACTTAGGATTGCTTCTTTCCTTCACTGTTCTGATGGGGCAATGATTTTTTTATGCATAATGCAACAGCTCCAGTAAAACATACTAAGCAATGACTCCATCTCCTCAGATGGACGGCTCAGATATACTCATGGCTAATTGGACAAAGTTGGCAAACAGAGGAGCGCAGCTAAACGGTAGGTTGGGAGAACACTTCCATGAGTGAGACCTAAGGAAAATTTCAGACCATATCCAGCCTTACATAGGACAGAGATGGGGCAAAAGTAGTAAGGGAATTCTGTGGGGCTTCTAGTTGGCTCCTGTGGGAACACGCCTGCAGCAAACAGAAAGAACTTCCATTGGCAAAGGTTGGCAGTAAAGGACTGCACGCACTTAAAGACCAGAAAGAAGCTTAATACCTGTTTGAAATTGGGCAAGTAAAATAGAAGTTGAGCTACCACATTACTTTGGTGACTCCGCTTTTAGTCTTTAAACAGAAACACAATGAAGCACACCACAGTCGTCTTTCAAAGCTCAGTGTCAACTGGACCAATTCTCTTTGCTTTAACTGAGTTTGGATCAGATACTCAGAATCCCATAGGATATTCAGCAATGATTTTTTTTTTCTATGACTCTCCACAGGTAGCTTTTTTTTCCACTGAGAAATGATTGTAGAATTGGCTAAATAAATACTACAGAATAAGTGAGAATAACAAGGAAACTGAAGGGAGAAAATCTGGGCTTTGAAGACTCGTCTCTAAAGGCAATTAAGACCTAGACCCCAATCTAAAAGAGGGTTTGAAGGATATGTTTACTTTTAAGTATCTAAACATCAGGCTCGTGTCCTGATGCAGACAGATAAGGGCAGAATGTTAAACATGACTGTTTGAAGGGTGCAATCCAAAGACAAAAATGTTGAAAGTGAACAAAGGGAAAACTGAAGTTCTCTATCTGTGCTATTTAAGTCAAGGATAAATTATGTGCTGCAGCTTAACTTTGACTAACTTCCAAATGCAATGAAAAAGGGGTGAGTTTGGTTCTCCTCTCTTTCCATATGAAGTTTCTTCCTTTCCCTTTGTGCCAGCTCTGACACTTACTGGACCCTTTGCTGAGCCTTCTCAGCTTGCTAACCCAGTGGAAAATCAACTAAGCAAACAACAGTGGCCAGGGGTTTTTTTAATAGGTTTGTGTATTAAATTAACTCACTGCAAGCTCCAACAAAAGCCAAAAGTGATGAAACTGCAGAAACCAGGAAGATATGGGTAGGAGGATTGGGGATAGCAGTATGTGGCATTTCCCACTTTGGACAGTGGTAAGCTGTCAGGTTTGTTCTGACATAACAATTAATTTCACATCAAATGAAAAGGAAAAAAAAAAGATTGAGACAAGAAACAGAAATGGAGACAAAGGAATAGGGGAGCTACGGTGCTTCCATGTCAAAAATGATAAGAGCACAAGAACAAATATGTACCTATAAAACACAAAAGCGATCTGCTTTCACCTGGAAGAGGCATCACTAGGATGTCTGCTGCTTGTTTTAAAAAAAGACCTATAGTTTATGCATCAATTTTATTTTTAAAGCTGGGCCCCTTCAAACAACTCTGTGTTTGTGTGTGCCTCTTCTTCTCTTTAACAGTTCCAAAAGAACACAAAATCAAACATTCAAAAGCAGAGACAAGATGATGGCAAAAGTGGATTGTCAACCATAGTTGTTCTGTTGTCTGTTGCAGCAGGGAGTCAACTGATGCAACATTATATAATTCTATTAAGCTAACAGACATATTATAAATATTTTGTCCCTAATTTAAATTTATTCACTGATATCACAAACACCATTGTTTTCTTTAAGTAATTATTTTCGGTTCTCACAAAGAATCTATTAGACATTTATGTTTATACAGTGGTGATTAAGACATTTAACAGGGAAAATACTTCTCCCCTTTAGTTATAATTTAAATATAACTTAAGTCTTGTGAATATTTTAATAGACACATAATTTTTTCTAAATGAGAGTATTTGTAAGGCTGATCTTATCCACAAACTGAAGGCAACATCAGGGTTTAAATCATCAGCTCAGAGAATAGTCTCACGGCAGTGGAGAAATCAAGGATCTTGATTCCAGAATTGAAGAATTTAATGATTAAAGAGCCTCACTGATTTGCACGTACTTACTTATAATAACAGCCAGTCCAGTCCACAGGTTTAATTTGCCTTTATATGGTAATAACTAAGCAAACAGAGATATGAGAGAAATCTGAACCTGTTAGAACCAAAAAAAACCTTGCCTTCTATTGTAAAGAGTTTCTAATGCAGATTCCTAGAAAGTTCCTGAATATTTAGTCAATTTATTGGCATTTGCAGGATTTCTAAAAGCTAAGAGAATTAACAAGACTTTAGAAGACCCTCATTAGAAATGTACAACCAGTAATACCACAGAAAACTGCAGGCTTTTTGATGAAATGAAAAAAACTAGCAAGAGTTTTGTTTAAAAAATGAGGAATTTTTTTGACTGTTTTAAGCACTACATGAATATGCAAGGTTTGGAGAACAGAGAAAACAAACCAGTAGTAAAAAGGCAGAAAAAAAAAAAGAAAAAAAATTCTGTTATTGGAACCAAGAAGAACTGACATCATGTCTAAAACAATTTAGGTGAACGTGGTACTTTTAAATTTACACAACTACAATTACCATTATAAGCAAATGTAACTGTATAAATGAATATAATGGCATGTGTTTATGATATGTATGCCTTTTTCAAATATAAAATGTGTAGACTGGAAAATGGTACTTACTGGAAAATATGTCCTTACATTTAACTTGTCTCCAGGCACACTACAGTGTCTTCTGCACAGGTAAGTTATTTTTAAGTGTAAAGTATCATGACAAATAATTAGCATGTGTAATGATATTAGGCTAGTCCTAGTGGTTAAGTACTTTTTCCTGGTTTAGGTGGCATTCATTTATAAAAAGTAAAATGTTTTATATGCATAAATAAATAAATAAATGAAATAATAATAATAACAACAACAACAACAGGGATTGATAAAATATAGAAAGAAAATTCCAATACTTTTTTCTTGAACTGACCGTATACTTAGTTGTCAGGCTCTCTAGCAATTTTGATATTGTGACATTGTCAAGACACAAAAATATGTAATTTACTGGTGTCTGGTTTTGTTGCCAAATGCTACATTCAACATCTAGAACATGTTACCACGCCACAAAATGGAAAGTCATAACATCTGGGTTGAACTGACCTGCTGCACTACTTTGTCTTAATTGTTTATATCACGTCTGCTTCACCATAGGAAAACACTTGCTGTATTGACGACCAGGAGGCAGCTATGAACAAGGAGAGTCTGAGTATATCACTCTGTCAGAATCACAGGCTCATAGAATCATTGAATCATAGAATTATAAAATAGTTTGGATTGGAAGGGACCTCAAAGCCCATTGAGTTCCACCCCGCCTGCCATGGGCAGGGACACCTCCCACTAGGTCAGGCTGCCCAAGGCTCCATCCAACCTGGCCTTGAACACCTCCAGGGATGGGGCAGCTACAACTTCCCTGGGCAAACTGTGCCAGTGTCTCACTGCTCTCATGGTGAAGAATTTCCTCCTTATGTCTAGCCTAGGAATAGGCTGGGGCCAAGGACATATAAAAATGTCATGGCCTTACACCAGACTCCAAAGATGACTCCCTGCACCAGATGCCTCCTGGCCCTCAGAGTACAAGGATTCATGCAATTAGAAGTGGAAATTTCAAGTTATGATGAGGCTGGAATACATGATGCCAGCTTGCAGTTCTCTCCCAACCACATAGGTAAAATTGTATTATAGGTCCATTCAGAGTTCCCCTCCTCAGCAACATTCATGAAAGGAAAGTTCTCCAACAGGCTCTTGTGAGACATTTAATTAATTAGAGTTCAATTCTGTTTCCATTAACAGCAAAGAAAACAGGATCCTCATGGTTTAGAAAGTTCTTTGAAAACCTTGAAAGAAAAAAGTTACAGAGCTGTGAAGTAGTGCTTTTGTTCCTGAACAATCCATGTGCTGCTGTAGCATCTTTCCCAACTGATGTCATAAGCCAGATCGTGACATCATAGTTGGTTGCCATGGAAAATTTTATTGAAGTCGTATATGAGTGTTTGATAGAGGGATCATTTTGTGTAGGGAATAAGCAGCGCGTATATTTAACAATGGATATATATTCATTATTACATCCCTCATTAGCAAAAAAATCTCAAGAAGAAATGATTAATGATGAGTAAGCCATGAGGAGATTTATTTTTTCAGGGAATGTTTTTTCAGCAGATACCAGGAAGTAATAGTAAAGAGTTTAATCTTTGCAAGACACTTCTATCTACTGCTGCTTCTTGGGCTGTCTTTTCCCTTTTTTCTGTGACTGTGGATTGTTAGGCATTATGCATTTTTCATTTTGTTTGTATCTGCACCATCTCTAGTGAAGTATGACAGGGGAAGCAGACCTGGTCAAAAGAAATTAAAACACCATCCTGGTGACAGAAATGGCCAGATAAGGAAATTATGAAACATGACCTTGCACCAGTATGTCAGTGTTCTGCACACTCCAGTAAACTCATTGACAACCATGAGACTACTATGCATAACAGCATGCCCAAGCACCAAATTATATCTTGAGTTAGCTTATTGGATCTGCACAGTTCTTTTAAACTACACTGCTTCCAAGGGGGAAAAAAAACCCCAACCAACACAACAAAAACTCAAAAACTGAGCAAATGAAACTCAGAAAGCCAGCTTCTCTAAAGAGACACAAAAATTCAGTGAGAAGTTCCATGTGTTGAATAACAATGTCTGCAGGGGCTTGTTTGAGAACGCACCCTGAATTTTTTACCCTTGCAATCACAGAGACATTATGCCTAAAGTAATTATAAACCTTCTTAAAAGCTAAAAAATGTTTCTGCTGTATTTATTCGCAATGAAAATTAGCCTTAGCATATATAATTTATAAACCTATTATGTCTTTACCAACATTTACTGCATAACTTTCAGCAGTGTATGATAAATTGTAAGATAACGTATTTATATTTCAAATCTCCAAAGATTTCCCCACAGAATTCATGAATCAATTCCTAATACTGCAGTTTATCTCGATTGCTAAATCTGAGCAAGAAAATGCCTCAATTTTGTCAAAATCAAAGATAACGCCATCTGCATTTTTTTCTAATACATATATATTCATAGATTGCAAAAATGCAAAGAAAAACCTTGAAAGACTTCTTTTTTTCTGTATTCTGACTTGAGATCTGTGCACTGACCCTTGGGAGAGAAAACAGCAGAACTGACTTCGAGTAGAAAAATAAATTCCACTATTTCCTACCTTCTAGTGATGACAGTTGCTGTTCAGCTTCCAAATATAACTGAGAAAAGATTGGTCTGGGAACTAAGTTGTTTGAGCGGAGAGAGGCCTCGATAGAATTATGCAAGACTTCTTCAAACCGAGTTGTCTTGAGCTGACCAGCGTAAGAATTTCCCATGGGCTTAAAAAAAAAAATAAAGGAGACAAGAAGAAAAGAAAAATGAAAGATATTTCAATTTTAGCACTCAGAACCTGATCACCGCACACTGATGTCAGACTACAACATTTCTCATGAAAGAGAGAAGCTTCATTGTCCACAAAGAAAGGCAAAGGCAAAGAACATCAACTGCAGTGGTCGCTGAGCAGGTCCTGCTGGTAAATTACAGGAAGTTATCTAAAAGTAACAGCTTTCAGTAATTCAGCAGAAAGGCAGCGAGCTTTGACACCTTCTTGAAGATGTGGCTAGAAATCTGATTCAAGCAATTCCTTGGCTTATACTGCAGTTGAGGAGATGCCTTTTCAATAGTCAGAAATGTCATCTGTAAAACCGCCTTTCTGTTCACATGATTTGAACAGAATAAATGTTAAAGGACCTGGGGCCTAAGCACAGGGTTTTGTATTTAACTTTGCATGGCCTATCATGGCTGCAAACTCACCGCTAAAGCAGTTCAATGTATCTGTCTCTTAAGTAATGCTGCATTGCTGTAACTTAAATCATATAATGGCTTTTCTTTCTCACCTTAAGCAGTATTTTCCCTTGTAAACATGATTTTTTTATTTTTTCAGAATGAGACATGCCTATTACCTATTAGATTTTGCATTTTATTATTAGGGCTTTATTGTTAGTGAAACCACATAATTCACTCACTCTGTCATTGAGGAATCAGTCTATTCCAGCTGAATGTCTTACATCCTTAACTGCTGCTTGCTTTCCAGGGTGAATACAATGAACTGGTATAACCAGAAGCTATGTCAGCTTTCTCTTCCTAATACAAAGTAGCGCTTGCCCTGGGCCCCATGTCCTTTCCCTCCTCAAGTAACTGTGAATAGAAAGCATGAAACGCTTCCTGTTTGTGGCCGTAATTCCCAAACACTGAACAGCCCCTCGGCACTGGATATTGCTTGGGAAATGAGCCTGTTGGGAAGCATCCTGTAGGAATCAATCGAGCCAAAAAAAAAAAACCAGCCACGCACTGCTCTTGATGGAAAATGGGGTTTGAAAGGAACGACAGACAAAGTTGACAACTTGGATATCTTTTTATGATTTTGTAGAATATATTTTACATTTATAATCATATATTTGTATTGTTTGCATCATTTACTACTATACAAACAGTATAGTTAATACTATATAATACAGCATCCTGATATATATATATATATTATTTATAGAAGTACAACAGTAATTATAAAAGAAATGCAGGCATTATTTAAGAGCATGATCTAGATTAAAAGCAGGCACCACTGATGAAATATTTGTGTACACAGACAAAATCAAACAGAAAAGTTAGAGCAAGTAGTATGGATATATCTATTTTATGAAGGGTAAAGTGGAAGCTGCAAAGCTCATTAGGGATGTTCAGTGCTCATACAGAAGTGAGGATGCATCTTTTCTTCCAACACACAAAGCAGATTACAGCTCCCTTTCCTCACTGATAGACAGGAACCCTCTGGCTCCTCTTGTTTTAAGTAGTGCTACACCAAACACAGCTAAAGACAATGAGGAAAGCCTTGACATCAGTATTGTCCTTAAAAAACTTTATCAAAGTTGTATAAAGGAAACATAATGTCAAGCTCTGAAATTAATTATACTAAAAGTTGTTTCTACAAAAAAGCACTAGAAAATGTTTAGTTCGAATTCTATCTTTCAACATTTTATTTAATGTAGCAAGGACAAATAATTATCTGGATACCTGACAAGTACCTATTCAATGCTTTGTTCTTTTCAATTCTTTCCTGTATTAGGAACTAGCATTTTCTCTTCAGATGAAGGCATCTATGGGCTCAGGGATCCACCTCTATATTTTCAGGATCAGATAAATATGGTTCTACATGACCATTTGTCACAGTCTTGAAAGTCCAAACTAAAGAGAAATAAAAATGCATTAAGAGGCTCTCAGTGTTAACATTCAGAGTTAGACCTTCAGAAACAGGAACAGCATTCAGCTATCATCCACTGCACACACTTAGTTACATAGACTGCTTTATTTAAAAACAGAGCCAAAACATGAACAATTCATATAACATTCAAAAGACTTTTTGTACTTTAAAAAAAAATAATAAATCACTGACGCAGAACAAAGAATATCCAAAAGTTTAACTGCAGTGGCAGAGGTTTGTCTTACAAAGAGCTGGTTTTCACCTGTTCTCAACACAACCATGCAAAGCAGACTGGTCTACCTGATTTTCAAACTTATTTACTTCTTGAAAAGCTTCACTACAGCTCATTTAAACTTGGAAGGTTTTAAACTCATCCAGAGTGAGAAAACATTCTGAGACCACTCAAAAGTATTATCAGATGAACAGGCACACAGACTGCAATAAAGGATTATTTGCTTTACTGATCACTATCTGAACCTAATTGTGATGAACAGGAAAACATGGTAATATTTCTGTTTATAAACTCTATTTTATAGAATCACAAAGCTATTATTCTGTACAGTTTATGAGGAACAGAAACAGATACAGTTTATAGGGATTTAACATACTTGATCAGCATTTATAGAGTCCACTAGTGGACAAACACCAGAAAACCTCTGTTTAACCCTGAGTACATTAGAAATTAGTATCTTATCAATGTGATGTTACAGATAAGGAATCAGTTATTTGTGCAAGGGGCACGTCCTGTACAACATACAACATAAGCATGTTTTTTTTAATTCTATGAAGGGGTTTGTAATATTAAACAAAAATATGCATTATGAATTTGTATTCCCAGTCAGCTCTTGCATACCTGTGGGGTCTTTCAATCACAGTGCCAAACAAACATAAAACCAAGAACATTCTTTGGAAGACGTGATAAATATTTTATAGCCACTTTGATCATCAAACACACACACCACTGGAACAAGAAAGTGGGCACTGCAGGAGCTTTTTTGCCAGCATCAGCCTTTGTCATCCAGGGTCCCAGTGACTTAGTTGCAGGAGAAATTACTTCTACAAAGAAAGCAAGGGAGAAGCTCTTTCTCACTAACTCTGTGATAGTTGTCATCCCTTCTTTTCTTTAAAGCTTCTCAGATTGGGGTACCCAAATTGTAAATTGCTGACTCTGTGGCATCAGGAAGCAAAGGCTTTGAGTCCTATTTTCTTGCATCAATGAACTCGGCGTTCCTAGGCCAGATTTATGTCTCTCTTGGATACAAGTGGGTGGCACAGGCTAAACTTTCAAATGCTTGTGAAATTCCAAGCCATGAACATAGATGGTGACCAGATCTATTAGAAAAACCCACTCCAAACTGACAAAGAGGGATGGCCCTCAACCCCAACTACTGATAAAACAAAGGGCACCTCCCTTATCACACTGTCAGTTTCCATGGAGAGCATGCAGAGAGAAGTAGTTGCCATTACAAAGGGAAGAAAAAGGGGAAAGATCTGAACCTGGAAAAGTTGCTTAAAACCATGACAAAAAGAAAACCACTCTGAGGAACTTGAGACCTTAAGAAACAATTGCAGATAGAAACGAAACAGGTCATGCCAATGTCTTAGAAATCCATGGATAATGCTGCCAAAGGCAGATGCCAAGTCCAGGCATCTGAAAATGAGAGTAGAATTGTTTAAGACACTAAAGAGAACAGACCTCAAATTCCAAAGAAGTATTCCCATGGTAAATAAGGGTTTCATGACTAGGAAAAACAGGGGTCTCCTTAAGGGTTAATGTCTGTCGTATAGAGTCAACTTCAGGTTCAACTGCAGTTGAACTAGTCAGGTTTTGAAGAAAACTTGCACTATTCTGCTATGATCCTGTATTCCACCTGCTGTGAAGTAGAAAACGAGTTCCCTCCTGGCCAACAGGGCAGCACCTACCACAATAGCCACGACAGTGATTGGTCACGGTAACACAGAGCAATCACCAGCAGCAGGAGACCACGCAGTCCCATCACCAAGATTTTGGAGGGAGATCTTTTGCACAGTGAAAAAAAGATGGTGACACAGTAGAGACTTTTTAGTTGCAGTTTTCCATGATAAAGATCGGTGAGGAGTATTAACATTTTGTGAAGACTGAAGATTTAGTACAGCAGCACTGGATAAATTTATCCTATACCTAGGACAGATTAAGAAAACTATGGAAATTAATCGAGGGCTTTTGACAACTGCCATTGAAACAGACTGATAAAGAAAGTCTGCCTTTATAGAAACTGAGTAAATCAAAAAACTACACATAGTCTGTGTTAAGACGTTTGAAAAAATAGCCAAGGTATCTAAGTGAGAAATTGGAAAGAAACACTTAATTACTAACAAATTTAATCTTGGATATGTCCTACAAATTATTACAGGAGGAAAAGATTCTAAAAGATAAATTACATTATTACTGTAATATATCAATCTTTCCAGAAAAGCAGTATAGCAGTGGATGCACTTTCCCAATTTCAGCAGTCAGCTTCCATACTTTCAAAACGGTCTAACAGATTAATTTATATTGTATAATTTCTAAGAGGAGAATGATAAGATGTTTACAAGCTCACTCTTATTCCAAAATAATTTGTTATCACTATGGCAAGAGGTAGTTCATCACTTGCATAAAAAGAGGGGGGTTGTTTGGATTTAGGAATCAAAAAGCCTATCAAAATTTGTTTGGGTGGAGAAAGCGTTCTTTATTGCAGGTTAACTATGTGTTCACAAATCAGTGCCAGAAAAGCTGTGAGGTCCTTTTGGTCTTTGAATGTGTTACATCCAAAATTCATCAATATTTCTACACTTCAGTAAAGTCTCTAACAATTCTTGAAAAACTGTATTAAAACCAACAACCCGATTAAGAAGAAAGAAATCCTAGGGCAGGGACTTGTATGTAAATGTAACTCTAAGAAGAAAGGCAAATTCAGGCACAGCACAAAAATTATTCAATTCAATGGTAGCAATACATACTTTAAGATCTTCATGGATTCAGTTCAGCCACAAGATTGAGTCATTAAGTTTTTCACTTCTATTTCCATAAAGCGATCTGTAATTATAAACAGTGCTTTCTTTTGTTTTGGATTTGGAAGAATAAGTGATTTTTAATCCTCTATCTTACCATTGGTCTTCTTCGTGATGCTGTGTGGTAAATCTATTCCCACAGGTTATATGAAAGTCTTGGTTCAGGAGAACTAAGTGTCTTGTTGATATTCACCCCTCCAACAGATTCAGCTTAGGTCTTTACTACTAGTCTCAAAACAAGATTACTCTGTCTGAAATGCCTCTGGGGCATGGTCGCTGGCCCATCATAGCTTCTGAAGCATGCCAGAGAATTACTGCAGAGAGTGAGTGCTAGCATCAGAGCCATGCCAAGACATTACAATAGAAAACTCACTTCTGGCATACAGGAATTTCCTGCAAGAGTTAATTTACTATTACAGCTGTAATTCATACAGGCAAAGACAAAGAAAAACTTTTTTACAGAAATCAATCTAGTTGTTCATGCAGCACAACATTATTTCTTGCAGAAGTAGTTTACAAAGTTTTTCCTTTGTCAGTGCAAAGCCACCTACAGGCTCAGCAAATAGGAGGACTATTGCCAATTTCTGCAAAAAAAAACTTGTTTATGGAAGTCAAACCTGTTTCTTCATAGTATCCTGCCAGAACGACTTGGCAGTAAGAGAGGGGGGGAAAGGCTCAGAAGATATAGTTATGATATTATACTGGATATAGTATATATACATACATATAATAAATAGGATATGGTGTATACTGGATATAGTGTGTATATATAGTATCATATAGTTATGATATTATACTGGAGTGTGGGAAACATTTAAATACATTTCCTCATTTGAGATCACTTTCAGACCAATGTTCTACTATTCCCATGATTTTCAGGAAAATCTTCAAAGAGGTTTTTGATTTTTTGCTGTTAGTCTTACCCAGAAAGAGAAATTTTGAAGCTTCAAAAGTTGGTGAGAAATAAAATTATGATCCTCTGCTGAGCTCAACTCCACAGTACTAAGATTAAAACCAGTAGTACCTTACAGATTAGTCACAGATCTGCTGATTGAAATCCACTTCTTCAGTGAAGTAATTTATTCCACACTAATAAAGCTGTCAGATCATTTAAAAGTTTCTAGCAGTTCTGCGTTTCATATTTGAATGAAGTTATGACAATTCAGTAGATCTCACTTAGCTCTTAAATTTTAAAGGCAACAGGAAAGCTTTAACTTAAACCACAGTTACATTTGCTAGAAATTCCAGCTCCTTTTCTGTTCCCAGACCTCAGAACTCATCTATCTTCTGTGGAATTACATTAGAAATCTTATTTACAGTTCAGACCAGATTAAACTTAATGATTTCCTAATAATGCCACCTTGGAGAATAGTTCATGATTAAACACAGAGACTATGATTAAGGTTGATGACAGGTCACAGAGAACCTAATCCTACCATCTTTATACAGGCAAAAACAATTCTGCTGCACTTCCTATAAGGAAAATATACTGAGTAAGACTACTCAGATCTCTCTACCACTTCTTTTTCTTTTGTGTTTGCTTTTAATTTTGATCCCATATCTTCTTTGGATTTCGAAAATCAGACTGACAACAGACACGAGATTTCAAAAATCAGACTGATTACAGACACAGGATTTCTCCTGCATTAACAGTGAGATGATTTCTTCTGCTGACTCATGTTTCCAAGCAACAAGATGTTGGAATGAGGACACCAATCTAAAGGTGCCAAGCTTTCAAGTGCACTGGGAAAAGTGGGAAGACATCACTGAGCTTTTTGGCAACTTCAGATTCCAACCCAAATTGCTTCTATTAATCACTTAAATGAGTTTTCTCACTCACGTCAGAAGTAAGGAATAGGGAGATGACTTTATTCTCAGGAGATTGCTGCAGAGATTAATATGGACACTTCTGCAATGAAATCAAATATATGCAATTTTCCCCACCTACAGAAAAATCTGGCCCATTTGTTAACTGTCTTTCTCTTTTCTATTTCATATCCATTTTGGCCACTGGAAAAAGAACATCTGAAAAAAAGTATTTTCTCATATTTGCTGAATTTTTTCAGCTGCAAACCAACAAGCACTACTTCTGAGGACAGAACATTCATTTTTCAATGAAAATGCTACAGTTCATTCAGGGAAGAGTAGAAAAAAATAGCAAGTCAGTTTCTTCAACAGAAAAAGGAAAAAATAATTTCCAGCTATGTCTACAAAAAAACCCAAACCTACATTTTCAAGCTTCTCATATGAATTCAACTTTACTTTGAACCAAAAAAATATGTATAGGTTGACTAAATACAAAGCAATCTAACTTGTCATAAAGCCATTAAGAATACAGCTATGTTTGGAGATCCAGACTAAGGTATGTTGGCAATTTAGTGACAAGGAATCTAAATTGTGACAGGCTATGTTATAGTTTTCTGGGAAAACAGAAAACTCAGATTGCAGCCAGATTCCTTTAATTATTTAAGGATGAAAGGCTGTTTTGGTTTTAAGACATAGTTTAGTCTTCCTTTATGGCTGCCAAAAACTTAACCTTCCTTCACTCCAGAAACTTTTACGCCTACTTTCAAATGAGACTTGAATTTTTCAGAGGCTTTTATAGCAATGATTTGCTTAAAATGGCACTCTATTTTGCATATCTTAATACAGAAGAAAAAATGCCAGACAAAACTAGAATATGTCATTTGAAAGTCCCTTGTGAAAAAAATCATACATTGGATTACTATTCAAATTTAAAGAAAATTATAATCTATACCAATGCCTAATAAAAATCCATATTTGCAGAAAATAATTTGGAAAAATCATTCATTAGTCTTTTTATAGGTGACTGAATATCTATTATTAGTTTGTTCCTTAATTACAATTTTCACTAGAAATGTATTTTCAGATGTAATGATAACACCGATTTTCATTTACTTGGTTTTTTGATTTTGCATGGATCTTCTTTACATAAACAATCATACACGTCATTCCTTACTATTCCAATAACTGGTCTAAGGAGCTAGTTCATAGAAGTAAACACAGATCTGGGTGATAGTCCAGTGTTGCAATAAGAGTGCGGATTGAGACTAATATATTATATGGCAATAAATACATTTAGGCAATTGCACTTCATCCTGCAAATGCTTTCACATTCCTCTCTGCAGGAAACAACGTATTCTAATGCAGATTTCTTTGATTTTCCTGCAGGATCTCATAAACTTTGCAGGTGTTACTGGAGAGAAAATCCTGTATCAGCAGCTTCCAGCACAGTTCAACTGATATTTCTTCAGCACAGAACTCTGACCCTATGGCTGGTCAGGCAGCTTTGCCTTGGCTCCCATTCGGCTTTTGTTTGTTACTTTGATCAGCTCCTGGCTTTGGATGAAAGCAACTCTTTTCGAGACCACCTTCAAACTCTCTTAAAAAAAGAATTACATACATAAAACCAATTGAGCTTGTTAAGCAGCAGGAAGAAGCCAAGTAGAGGGAGGAGAAAGGGAGGGAAGGAGGTGCCACAAATCAATGCTAGGAAGCGATCATCAAAGCGGCAACGGGAAAATTAGTAAAAAAACGTTCCCTAAGTTGTACAGGTCTGGGTCATTCCCTTTCCCGGCTCTGTAAGCACAAAGGTTTTCTCACTATTACCCAGGAAAGAGATAGAATTTTCTTTCCAAGAATTGTCTCACATAACAGCTCTGTACCCTTGACTAGAGAAGCACTTGAAATCTTAGAGCAAAGCAGTAGGAAGCTGACTGGCAAGCCAGAAGGAGAGAGATTATCTTGACTTGCATGATTTCCAAAGAGAATTCTAAGAAATCAGCACTTCAGGTACATTATTCTTCCTTCTGGTTACTGGGTGCTGAAGGCTGAGAATCTTTTCAGAATCCAAAATGAATATAGACAGAATAACCCTACACTGATTGTAAGGTTAGCTTCCTTACCCCAAGTCTAACCCCTGAGGCTCATTCATGGAGGCAGGGCAGCAGCTGCCTGTGGGGTGGCCACATCTACACACCAAGACCAGGATATACAGCATAAAGCTTTGGAGCCATCTCTTTTAGAGCAGAAGAAGCAGAGCCAGGCAGTCTCTGTTGTGGTTCTCGAGGATATACACAGGTTTAGAGGCTGTACCTCCTTGGCAGACAAGGGCCTCACTGCTTGGAAGAGATCTTCACTGATTTCTTCTGACAGAGCACACTACACTATATCTAATGAACAAAGCGTGGACAGAAATACAATAGCAGCAGCCTAAAATATACTTAACCACCTGTGGATAGCAAATACACCTCTAGATGAATGATAAAACCGAGCATCAAGGTATACTCAATCAGGAGATCAGTTGCACATGTATTGAATGTTGAAAATATACTAAATAAGAAACATACACAAACATAAATATAAAATTCAAAAGCATTAAGAGGTTAAAGAACCACTAAAAAGCCCATTTTTCATCTATTTAGGAAACTGAACTTAGCATTTTGAGATCTGAGCTGTCTATTTTAAGGGTTAAAAAAATTCAAGTTATCTGCATTTTTCTTCTAGTATTTCAAAGTTTACCCGAGGGGAAATCACTCATCCCAAAACCAGCAAATGACTGACAAGAGAGAAAGTACACAAAATGCAGGCACATGCATATACTTAAAAAAGGAATATTAACTGTAAAATGTCTCAACTACAATATTTGAACAGTAATCAATAAAAGGCAGCGTGAGTATGCTACCTTATGATATGTTTTCATTAAACAGTAACTGTAATTTTCAGCATGGAAATATTGGCTATGTAATAAAAAAAATACTGTACCGTAGCAAAAGCTTGGGCTCCTAGTGACATCCAGGAAATGACTCCCAAAGTTTCATATTCCAACTGCACTGCTGAACATCTAACACCTGTGGTAACTGCCAGTGATTATATCTTTATGGAGTTTTCCTTCTTTTGATTTAGAAGAGTCTGCTGCTTGGCAAATTGGGTAGGACACTTAAGGCTCCTGAGTCAGCACTGAATGCAACTGAATAACTCAGTCAGGTCACCGTGACATGAACACTCCTGTCACAGCAGAGCACAGGAAGGTTTCAAAGCTATCTGTTCTGCAACTATGGGAAAAACAAAGTAATGAGACCACAATATACCCTGGCAAGCTGTTCTCTAATTTGTGTGCTGGCCATACTAAATGATAAATGGTCTGACTTTATGTCTCATTAATATAGTAGTGCTGTACTGGGTCACAGTGCTCCTGCCCAGGCACATATCAATCTATCAGTCTGAAGCATTACTAACGTCAACAATTTAGTTGCAGTTTTTTGGAAAGAATGACGGGAGGGTTTTTTAAAGAAACAAGGATGTCCTTTTGCATTATATAGACAACAAAATCACTAAAGAAAGCACAAAGCGTGTACTCTGGGTACTTCATTTTGCTAACAGAAGATTAGCAAGAACAGAAATTAGATACGTAGTACTATTATCTTTGTGTTGATACTGCGCATGTACCTTCTGAATAAAAGGACAGGAAATCAAAACAATATTCAATATACTGCTAGATATACAAAGAAATAGATTTTGTATCACGTTTAAACAAACACTGCATCTTTTCAATATACATCTAGAGTACACAGAACATTTATTTCTCGTAACACTGTATTTATCAAACATTTCCTTAGGTCACAAATTGCAGCACATCACTTCAGAAGATGAAAGTAATTATTCTGAAAACAGAATTTTCTTTTTCCTATGGTTCCATGCCATGAAACATTTAGGTATGTACTTTAATTTAAACTCAGTTAAGAATTACTGAAATTAGTAAATTGAAACAATTTTCTAGGCTCTTGGTTGAATTTAGGTTCTGTGTAATCCTTGTGTGCAGGACACACTGAACAATGAAAAAAGATTACTTTTCAGTAAGGCTTGTGAAACTTTGTTTTCACTCTTCACTCACAGGGTACAGTTTCATAACAGTCTCAAGCTGCTGTAAACTCAAGTTACAGCTGAAAAGGAGTATCTCTCACTCCTGATGATTTATTCCCCCCACCCCGTTGTTCAGTGGCATGCATCTAAGCTGATATGGTTGAAAACTAGTAATTTTTGCAGGGTTATGTTCAGCTAGATGAGCAACCTCACCTAGCTACACATAAAGTATACCATAATTAATATATGTGAAAAGAAAGGACCTGAAATATGTGTCTAGGGAAAGTGGTAATAGCAGGATCTTTTTCTCCAGGCTATGAAAATGCTTTAAACAGCATTTCTAAATCTTAAACGTACACTTTCTGATTCTTCCTTTGTAACACAGAAGAGGGGGAAACTAAACTTTAAAGCCTGCTGAGGAATTCCTTGGAGATTTAGGTAATTGAATGTTTTCACTCAAAACAATTTTAATATAAATAGAAAGCTTTTATTGTTTATTTGGTAATTTTTACAAATATATACTCTATATAACAAACATATATACCTAGTGTTTTGGAGGCATTTGGACAATGCCTTTAACAGGCTTTAACTTTTGGTCAGCCCTGAACTGTTCAGGCAGTTGGACCAGATGTTCATTGAAGGTCCCTTCCAACTGAAATAGCCTATTTTATTTTATTACATAATTAAATTTTAGATGTAAGGAGTGTATGAAAGAATATGAAATCCAAATTACACAGAAAGTAGTAAGTAATACTCCAGGAGAGTGACTGGTACGTTTTTTTTGTTACTATGGAAGTGAACTAGAAGTTCTGTAAAAGTTCTTTACTTTACACCAAATGTGCAAGACCTCAGCAGTGTCATTTTCAAGTAGGGTACAAAGTCATTCAGCNCAGGCTTTAACTTTTGGTCAGCCCCGAACTGTTCAGGCAGTTGGACAAGATGTTCATTGAAGGTCCCTTCCAACTGAAATAGCCTATTTTATTTTATTACATAATTAAATTTTAGATGCAAGGAGTGTATGAAAGAATACAAAATCCAAATTATACAGAAAGTAGTAAGTAATATTCCAGGAGAGTGACTGGTACGGTTTTTTTGTTACTATGGAAGTGAACTAGAAGTTCTGTAAAAGTTCTTTACTTTACACCAAATGTGCAAGACCTCAGCAGTGTCATTTTCAAGTAGGGTACAAAGTCATTCAGCTAGAGAAAGCAGAAATCATTGTCTGTTTTCCCGTTAGCACAGTACAATTGTGTACCTTAAACATATTAACCTGGCAAGATGACACTTATAAGACTGTATTGACTGCCAAAGTTTAGAGAAATCGAGAAGAAAACAAACACTTCACAAAATACATATGAATGTGTGTGAAAGTACATGATTTTTGGAAGAGCCATTTTCAATAATTTACTAGATCAACAATGACACAAGCCAGGCAATTCACAATTTAAGGAGGTATAACTTGACTGATGCCAGCCAAACATACTTGACTCAACTGTAGTGCATTCATGAACAAAATTTCTGTAGCGTACTGTGTAGGCTGCTGTCTAGAATGAAGTCTAGGATGCTGCAGTGCCTGTCTCTGACTTTGCTTCGCGGTTGTAAACTCCACGTGACTCTTAAAGAATATTAGTATAGGTGTTAATGAAAATGAAGATGTCTACTCCACATTCCATAGTGGAATGCAGAAAGTAAAAGGGGCCTCTCTGCTTTGGATAGAGGCATAAAGTATAAGTTCCAGTGGCGAAGGAGAAAAAGCAGGCAAGCACAGAAGGGCCTTTCGTGTTTGATTAGTACCCAGAGCAGGAATGCCAGTGATGAGCATGGAGATTATGTATTAGAGATCTTATATACAGAACCAGTGGGAACTGGTCAGTAGGCAGCTGCTGATGCAACATAAATGAGAAAAGAGTAGGTCTGCCTACTGAAATAAGTAGCTGAATTTGTGTGGAATGAGTCAGTAATGAAAGTGATATATTGACAGAAAAGTTCTTAGGGGAAAGTTGCTCATGGAATTATCCCAACAAAAGGCATGTAAACTATATACTTTGCACCCTAGGTACTTAGAGAAATTAATCTGCTTTTTTACAGGAATCTACAGAACATGTTTTCCAAAGTTTGAGAACACTGGAGTAGAAATGAAACAAGGAGCATAACCTTATTTATATACAGATTATTACCTAGGGTTATAATCTAAGGATAACAAAATTTTCAGAAGTTCAAAGCACAAGAAAAAATCATGAACAGCATCATGAAAATATTCTACCCAGACATACGTTTATAAGGAAGAAGGAAAGAGTTGGTCCACTATGCAACCAGAAAGGAAAATTAAGACATGATTGTTAAATTTAATGCTTGTTTTTTTTTCCAAGAAGAGAAAAGTTTACATGTGATCAAATGCCTGATTTGTCCAGCAGCTTTAGCAGGGGAAAATGGAGACTGTCACTCCAAACATCTAACAACTTAGTATTTGAAGTCCGCTGCATGCAGATTGAGTATGAAAGCACTAAAACTGGGTCCTGCCAATAAGAATGACTGGTTGGATTGCAAGACAACTACTTCTCTCCTCAAAATGTTTTTAAAATGTTTGCAGACACACTTGCTTTTCATGTTTGTGCAGAAATACTGAATTGTGTATAAAATCTTACAAAATATCTACCACAACAAGTTTTCAGGGTACTTCTGTCAAGCCTAGATGGTCTCCTTCATGAGAAATATGCTCATTCTTGTACTTCAGATATGTACAAAAGACCTTTAAAATCATCTAGAAATAAAGAGTGCAACTCAGCTGCCTGACTACAAGAATGACCTAACTTTGAAATGACTTGCAGTATCCTGTCTCGACTGTAGCTGCTGCAACAAAGAAGCTAGGTCTGAGGCAAGTCCTCTGTTATATATGCCATGGACATCTCAAGATAAACACATTAACTTCAAATGAAATGAGGTACCTATACATAAGGCAACGGAATCAGACTACAGGTATCTACTGGTTCACCAGTAGGAGATTTCCATTATCATCAATGAAATCAATGGAGCTGAGAGAGTCATTGAGCTGAGCAGTGTTTGTTCACCTCAACACGAGCTGAATCGCTCACTTGGCTCCATTGACCATATTGTCTGTATCTTCATTGACTAGCAGGAGCTGCAGCTATAATTGTCTACTTGAACACTTCTATGTTTAGGAGTCTTGGGGCTCAAAGTATTTGCTTACATACAGATGTTTACTTATCTTTGATATGCATCAGGGTATCTGAGACAGCTGCACAAGTCCTATGAACACAATGTAAGACCCATGGGTAACCAAGCCAGGCAGAATACCTGAGGACATCTCAAATGTCAAAGAAACATGTAGAAAAGAGAGTGAATCAAATCTTTAATCTCAAACTAAATCCCATTCTCAAAGTCAATAATTGGCATGTCTACAGATACATCTACATTATCAAATAATTCTGCTTCCAGTTGCTTCTAGCCCCTGAACACCTGGTTGTTTATACTGTATGCACATTAGCTTACATGCAGCCACAGCTCTTTTCACTCCATGCTCCCAGGCGTGCAGTACATGCCACACCATAAAACCATGAGCAGTCCTTTTTGGTCAGCTGTTGAATATACTTCACAGTATTTTGGTCCTCTGAACACACATGCATAAAATGTGTGCCTTTCAGGCACAAAAATCACTCGCAAAGCACTGCGGACACAGCCCATCCATTCTGAAGAACACCATTCTGAGCAATTGGGCCACATTTCTCTGGTCAAGAACTAGCACTGGGTTCTTCCAGGGCAGCAATAGCTAATCAGCATTGTCAGGAGCTTAGTTTGGGATGTTCTGAGTAAGTTCTTCTAAGTCCTTTTTTCTTTTCTCTTTGTGGGTAATTTTAGTTTTTTCCTGTAACGTCAATGTCCTTCCACTGTTTGACTCTAAGTTGGGGATAATATCACTTCTCTAAGGTGTAGAGAACAGTAATACTCAAGATTGCAAGCTATTGCCCTGTATTCCAATCAAGCTGCCAAAAAAACCACGTCAGAAGACGTTTATAGGTATTTTATAGGTATTAAAGAAACAGTTTTAGAAAAGATATTGAGAAGTGTAAAATAGTGCACAGGCATCTACTGTGAAATACTAACAAATGTGAAGGAAACTAGGGAAGCAAGTGTAGCAAATAGCTGTTTATAAAGTAATATGATAGCTGGAATAGCATTGTCTTTCATATGAAAGTGTTTTTAAGGTGCGTAAGAATCTTTAAAAATTCTGCTTTGTATTTAAAATCATACAAGTACTTCTGTTCTTCATATCATTGAGTTCATAAGGATCTTAACCATGACAAGATATGTTTTTAAAATCTCCAAGAAAAAAAATGTTCTTGAAGTGTAAAATAAAAGGTCAATTAAGTTTTATAAAACAACACACTGCTTCAGTAATAAATGAGAAAAAAACAACACCCCAAAGAATACAATAAAAGGAAATAACACACTGCAGAAACTAGGAAAACAAATAAATTGCTGTCTCTTGCCAATTCCCCCTTGAACGCCAACTGAACAGATCCTTAAAACTGAAAAATTAAAATAAGCAGGGTCATGCTGACCTTAAGGCAAGCAATGGAGTTAATTACTGCAACAGACAACAATGAATCATACAAAAGCAAACATCCCATTCCTTTTCAATAGAATGCATTATTAATCAGCCACATTGTTTTACAACTGGTACAACCTATGCCAGAAAAAGTTTTCCTTTTCTCAGTGCATAACAAGAACATTTCAGAGTATCACAACTGTTTCTTCATGACTCTTAGCGGTAACTGAAACTGTTGCTGCTTTCACATCTCATCCACATTTCATTTTGACTCCCGCACTGCACAAAAGCACCCAGTGCTTACTGAGACATGCTGTACCTGTGCAAAAATCTAAAATTAATGTTCAAAACCCGTTTTTTCAAAACTTAAAAGCTACAGCTTGACTGACACTTCCATAGCTATTAACAGCTCTAACTGTTCCAAACACTTCGTAAGAGTGTCCCTTCATCTCTAGTAATTGTCATACTGGCAAAAAAACCCTCTGAACCTCCAGGCTGAGTAACATCCATTTGAGTGCTTAGAAAAACAGCTCTTAACAACTCTCAACTTTCTTCACTCTCATTGTGAAAGACCTCATGTGCTAAGCCATGTGATGCAGGGCGCTGTACAGTACATTGGGTCAGAAGACAAGATGTGGCACCAACTTATACCTGGGGAACAGGCACATTACATTCTGTTGCGAATGTGAACCGAAACTAATTAAATGCATCTCGTGCTTAGTGTGTGTGATCTGACACGCTTGCATTAACTCACTATCTCCTGCCTAAAGGACAGTGATGGTTCTATTCCACTGCAAACTGTTAAAGACACTTATCTATTTCCACTGTGATTGCCATGTTTTGTACCTGTTTCCCAATCTGCCATTTGTATGTTTCAAGCATCCATATATACTCAGGAAGGGAAAATCTCCATGTTTACCTATGGATGGCTTTTTTTTCATACACAGTGAATCACAGAGAAATATGTATCTCTGCTTATAAGCAAAACAAGTATACCACGGCATAACTACACAAACAACTGTTGTACTACAGCACCACTTCTATCAGACTTTCCCATTTTCGTTACTGGGAATCCTTAGCATTTTCATCTCTTTAGCTTACCTTGGGTTTAGATAATTTTTTCTCATTCTATCATCTGGTCATTTGATTGATACTTAAAAGCTTAGTGCTGCATATTAGATGCATTAATTAAGAACACTCACAACAGCACTGTTTCCAATCTCACTTCAATAAAAACTTAGTTTTAAGAAGGACTAGAATCTCCAGTTTGTCTTTCTACAGATCATGGATTATGGATTATAATTCCTGAACACTTAGAATCATAGAATTTAAAATGTATAATAATTTGTAATAAATCATAGAATTGTAGCATAATTAGGGTTGGAAAGGACCTTAAAGACCATTCAGTTCCAATCCCCCTGTCATGGGCAGGGATAACTCCCACTTGATCAGGCTGCCCAAAGACCCATCCAACCTGGCCTTGAACACCTCCAGCAATGGGGCAGCCACAGCTTCCCTGGACAACCTGTGCCAGTGCCTCAACAACCTCATCAGGAAGAAGTTCCTCCTTATGTCCAGTCTAAATCTGCCCCTCTCCAGTTTACACCCATTGCCCCTGGCCCTATCACCACAAGCCTTTGTAAACAGTCTGTCCCCAGCTTGCTTGTACCCCCTTTAGGTATTGGAAGATCACTATAAGGTCTCCTTGGAGCCTTTTCTTCTCCAGGCTGAACAAGCCCAACTCTCTCAGCCTGTCCTCGTATGGGAGGTGCTCCAGCCCTCAGATCATCCTTGCAGCCTCCTCTGGACCTGCTCCAACAGGTCCATATCCTTCTTATGTTAAGGATTCCTGAACACGTCACTGGTTAATAACGCCACACTCAGAGAATCAAAGGGAAGTAAGGATATCTTCTTCCTCCATTTTTCCTGGTGAGAAATTATGATCTGACATGATATCAGCACCTGAATCCCTAAATACAACTAAAAACCATGGCAGGTAATGTTATCTAAATACTTTTAAAAGTCTGAGTTCAAAGTCATGCAGAAACTGTGGAACAGCTCAGATCTGACAGCAGCTCTCCTGGTATATTTTTCTGTACTGGATCATCATCTGTCCAGGCATCTTAATAAGAGTTTACCTGTGTAGTTTTAATTCTCTGTTTTATCATTACATAAAAATGAGAGGCAGTTATTTGGAGCAGTTACAGACACTATTTTGAAAACTCTGGATCCTTTATCTCACATTCTGTTTTTGAGAATCAAACTCATCATTACTGTAAATTTCATTATACTTCATTCAAAACAGCAGTCATTTAAACTAGTCTATAAAACATGCCCAAGAACAAAATACAAATGAATTATTTTTGCCTACATGAAAATATTTTCATTCTGTTATCACCATATAAATTCTAGTGCAGCTTCCAAGGCCCCAAAACTTGGCTTTTAACAGAAAACTGAGTGTCAAATTGCAAAGTTAAAGACCCTACAAAATTTATTTTAGCTTACATTCTGCATATCCAAAGGTTTGTGAAATTGCATAGAAACTATACATGAAGTGGTTGACTTTTGGGGGGAAAAAAAAAACCAGATTTAAAAGCCAGTACCTGAAGGGGCTACAAGAAAGCTGGGGACAGACTGTTTACAAAGGCTTGTGGTGATAGGGCCAGGGGCAGTGGGTATAAACTGGAGAGGGGCAGATTTAGACTAGACATAAGGAGGAATTTCTTCACCATGAGAGTGGTGAGGCACTGAAACAGGTTGCCTATGGCTGCCCCATCCCTGGAGATGTTCAAGGCCAGGCTGGATGGGGCCTTGCGCAGCCTGATCAGGTGGGAGGTGTCCCTGCCCATGGCAGGGGGTGGAACTGGGTGACCCTTATGGTCCCTTCCAACCCTAATTATGCTACAATTCTATTATTTATTACAAATTATTATACATTTAAAATTATACATTTTACATTTTTTAATTATGTGATTAAATATAATGTTTTCCCCTCAGAATTTAACAAAAAGCAATTCAGGGCTACCAGAATGATATTAAATTCTTAAAAAAAAAAAGAACTTAATTTGACAGATGTGCGATTTCTGGCATTATGCTGAAATTACTGTTCAGACCGTTACCACTTTTCCACATTTCACACTACAGAAAAAAAGCTGGAGATGAATAACATTGTCACTATGACATTCTTGCCCTGTTTGACATTTTGTCTAGCTCTGGTTTGAAATCATTACTGCATATTATGCAATCTCTATGCCAAAAGTATTAGAGCAGAGGCAGTCCAGAGCAATAGCTCCATACAAAACGGAATACAAATTACAAGTAGTGATTTCTTTTTTACCATAAAAATCTTAAGACAGCACAATGCTAATTATATACTATATAAAGACAATCACATTCTCATTCTCTCTCTGTGTCACATATATGTGTTAAATAATCCTTATGATTATAGCATTTATATTTGTAATTATAATGATCAAAGAAAACATCTATTAAGAATTATTTCTTTGAACTTGATATTATATTTTATTCCTATAGTAAAAAATGGCCTAGAACTTGAAGCTCTTGCTCGAGAAAAGCAACCTCAGCAGTGTATGAAATGATTCTTAGTGTCAAAAAGGATACAATAGAACTTGAAAAGAAG
Source organism: Piaya cayana (assembly GCA_013389865.1). Lineage (NCBI taxonomy): Eukaryota > Metazoa > Chordata > Aves > Cuculiformes > Coccyzidae > Piaya > Piaya cayana. The sequence goes on along the minus strand of WAAB01023952.1, from coordinate 47,394 downwards.
GACAAAAACGGAAGACTGAAAGGATTAACAAGCTTTAGGACTGTCTAGTTGGCTGGGACTCTTTAGAACAGAAAAAGGGATGACTGAGGCATATGCTAGAAGTCTACAAAATCATGACTGGCACATCTGGGGTGCATAAGGAAAGATAATTCACTGTGATCTTCAAGTGCAAAGACTAGAACTCTTTCATTTGTTTTATTTTTAATGCCATTATTTCAGTTCGTTGATGGTGCTTCATATTGTTCAAAAATCCTGGGCATTGCTCTCACATTTGAGAATTAGCCATTATACACTGTCCTGCAGTGGAGAACAGACTCTCAGGATCAAGAAAGATTTAAAAGAACAGAGTTCATGTGTCTAGACTAAGAATGGAATAGCACTCTAAAGGGACAGCACGAACAGTACAAAGTAGTATGACTGAAACACTGCAAGTGGGCATATTGTACTGATTGACACGTTAGGAACAAGCTTTTATGTAATAGCACAATTCTTGTCTTTAAGGGCTGACTCTTCCATGTGTGCCAGCATATATTTATCCTGTAATTTGTATAGGAGCAAAATTCCTTGCTTTAAGGGGTGGCTCTTTCACATCTACCAGCATCTGTTTTCCCTGCAATTACACATTCAGTGTATTTACACAAGCATCTCACTTGTTTATTAGCAGTAAACTTTTCTTTTAAAAGACAGTCTTCTTCCTAGACATTTGATAAAGACTCTTTCAGAAAAATATATCTTAGCTCTATGCTATAATTTGAAAGCATAAGGAAGATGCATTGAGAAACATTAGCACAATCAGCAGGAAACAAATTTAGACTCCTAATTCAAAATTTGAAAATGACAGTTTTCTTTTATTCCAAGCAGGCTACTTCGCCTGGGCACCTTGGTCCCACTACATTATCCTATATCTCTATTTCGGGAGGCTTAAGATTATCACAATTTGTTATAACACATCCTAATACATTAATATTATGGTCTCGTTTTTTTTTTTTTCTTTCTAAACTTCTATGTAGTTTCTCACTTGAAAATACAGATAATGCTACTTACTGAAAACATAGTGAAATTTTTTCTTGGAAATGTCTTGGATCTCAAAATATGGCCTATTTTTCAAACACTATTAAATGGCTTTCAGGAGACAGAACTGCGTTAGAACTTAACTTTTAAAGAATAAAGAAAAATGTTATATTCAAAATACCCAAACAGTAGCTCTATAACAGAATATGGGATGAACCATACATGCAGAATTCTAAAGAATTTATCCTATGTACATAAATATCTCCATAAGTAATGAGAAATAACCATTATAACTGCTGATTGTCTACAAGCTATCTAAGACTCAGGAACACAATCTCTGGCTAAAGGAGAACATGAATCAAGCCCATAAGGGGCCCAAGTCATTTTCATTTTTCAAAATATCCCTTTTCTTCATTGTCTCCTGTGCCAAAAGCTGTAAAGAAGAACAGGGAGGAATAACTGGTTCACACAACTGCAAACTCTACATCTGTTAGAATTCTCCTAAGTTCTTCCTTCTGTTCTAACAGTTTGACTAGTAAGTTCTTTCAGTGTTTGACATTATGGATTTAGAAATTTATACAATTATCTTTTTCTCACTATCTTCTCCATTCAATTAGGAGTCTATACTACAAGCATAGCACCTTCCCATTAAGATGCTTATTCTTATTTTAACTAGAGGTCTTATTGAACACTTTATAAGCAATTTTGAACTATACTATAGTATACTAAAATTCTCCTTTTTTCAGACGACAGCGTCCTAGTACACTATTAAGCTCTTTTTAAGCAATAGCTATATCCCAGCAATGGATAAAAATAAATCAGGTGTGTGAGTACTACCTGTATATATGCACATATCAAAACACACACACACACACACGTCCTAACCTGAGGCTAAGTTATCAATGCATAACATGACACTTAATCTATGACATGATTTCCTTCATCTGCTGATGTTCATTACTCTACTTTCAAGACCTCACAAGAATTTTGCACAAAAGGCAAAGACAAAATATGCCCCTTACACAGTAATATAACTTTCAGTTATTTTTGTTAGTCGCTTTTTCTCTGTACATCACATTCAACTGTCCTTAGTGGTAGACTCTGTAGAAATTAGTTCATTGGAAGACCAAACAGATGAAGCCTCTGTCATTAACATTACTCAAAAAAGCAGGCACTCCCGTTCATCTGAGGTTGCAGTTTCACAGCAGCCCCAACCATTTATCATCTATATCCAAACAGGGAATGTCATTTCTTTGTTATATCTAAACTGCTAAATAAAATAGGTCATTCTGTGGCAAATCCACTCATGCTACCTTTCATGGACACATGTAGTGCCCTTTGGCTTTGTGGACATAATCATCATGTATGGTTTGAGACAGAACTTTAATCAATGCCAGTCCTGTGTTGCAAGTCATCCTAGTGATGCTTTCACAATGGGAAACTGAAGGGCTGCAAAAGTGTTTTAGCAGGAAGCAGTCTGCTGGGACAGTACGTGATGTCCATGCACACAGGGAACAGCGCCCAGTGAGTGCCATTCCCAGCCCAGGCACTGGTTGGAAGATGATCAACTGCAATAGCCCTAAGGTGTACCAAAAACCACTCTAATCAGGAGTTCTAGTGCTCAGGCTCAACCCAAGCCATTTTATTTTAGCCCTGTAGACTCAGTCTTCAAGTCCATGTGCATCCTGGTCACAGTTTTCCCCTCTTCATCTTACTTTATCTGATTTCTTTTCCATTTACTGTCTTTTTAGAACTGATGTTTATCTAAATATCCTTCCAAAAATTATATACACACTCCATTACCACCTACTTCTTTCCAGAAGAGAAATATTCAGCAATGAAACAACTAATATTGACATCACACACCATTAGGCTTTAAAATCATCACTGTTATGAAAAATTAAGAAAGCTGCATACTGAGACCGTGTTTCAGATCGGGGGGCTCTATAGTGGTTGTACCGCAGCTGCACATATACCCATACAACCATGACAAGAAACGACGATTTCTTTACCTTAAAACTGCAAAGATTAAGTAAATGCATGAGCAAATTGAGTATCTGCCTTCTTTATATTGGTAAAGCTTCTGCATCAACTGTGATTTTATGTGGATGGATTGTCCAAACTGTGATCCAAGTCTCATCTTCGCTCCATGCCTTTGGTTATGCACATGACCATAGACAGTGACACACTGCTCAGACCACTCAGCAGCAAATTTCTTAAGGTTATTCCCATTCTTCTCAAAACCAGATTCATATTTTTTCATGTGCATTCATATTAGTTTGTAGATTTTAAACTGTTTTTACGTCATCGTCATCATCTGTTACTCAGTCTCATCATTATGCAGTATCAATGAGAACTGCCGGTACAATGCTACAATTTTTTGAGACAAGTCAGATTTGACAGGAGATTCAGGATACATTAAAAAGCATGAAAAGCCATATGATTACAAAATGGCCTGAGAAGTATCTTGCTCTAAAATACAGTAAGCCTGCTTTTACATTTTTCCTAGCATAGCAGGAAAAAATTTAACTTAAAATTACTTCAAGCATATAACCAGCTAAGTAATGTCTCTTATTTTCTTTGGACACAGGTATTCATGTGGGATTAGAGCACAACCTAGTTGAGTTTTGGCCAAATCAGACTCTTAAATTATTTTACCATATAGCCACATGAATGCATATGCCACCTTCATCACTGTCCAACTGTCACTGGAATGAGCAGCCATCAGCAGCGACTGCGTACCTTACAAGTACTCTATAGCAAACCTCTTTTAGAAAACACATTTTCAAATGGTAGTGGGGAAGGAAGACTGTTCATAAATTCATATAGCAGAAAGTTTTGCATGAGTGCCCAGTAGAGATAAAGACGGAAAACTTTATAAATTTTCTCTTGTTTCCTTGACTTCCATCTTCTTATCCTTACCTATACAAATTATGTATTTGTGACATAACAGACTATGTCTTCTGCTGGCAAACAACAGTGACCTCTTCATTAGCTAAGTCTATTATCTAAGCCACTGATATAATATGATGCTTGCAGACATGTATCACTTCTGGTAAATTTTGAATTCCTTTGTTTAGCCATAGGATCAGAATTTAACTACAGGACCAGATCTCACTTCTGTTAACACCCCAACTTTTATGTGGCCTTTATCCTACTTCAGTCATTGGAAATGTTTCCTTATGTAAAGCTAGGGACAGAGATGTTTGCAAAATTAAGATGCAACTATAACAAGAAAAACAATGCATAAGTAATAAGAAAAAGCATAAAATATTATGAGGTTCCATACTTTGTTCTCCATGTTTTCCTACAAGTAGTATTATATTATATGTTATAAAATAGATTAACTATAGAATACGCAAGCTGCAGTAACAATGTTCAAGATCCATACTCTGAAAACGAGAAACATTTACTTTGGACTCTCAGTGTAGCAATGAAAATCATCTAGCCTCTCTGCTAGTAAACATGTAGCTCTTCATCTTCTTACTAGATGAGGAAATAGCAAAGTATGTAATGGTGAGTCATCTAGCATCCAAAAATATCAGTTTTCAAGTGCAATATCCATCCAAATAAATAATAATTGTCGTAGTCCATCTGTTCCTTGTTATTAAGTTTAGTTTAGCTGCAGTAATACTGTTACACATGCTCTTTTAGGTAAAGTTAACCAATACATTTAAAACATAGTTTTCTCTTCAATCCTAACTTATGATAAAATGAAGGTTGGATAGGGCCTTGAGCAACCTGATCCAGTGGGAGATGTCCCTACCCATCAGAGGGGCGTTGGAACTGGATGACCTTTAAGGCCCCTTCCAACTCAAACTATTCTATGATTCTGTGGTAGAGAAACACATTCTCATTTTAAAAAACTGATTTCAGACTTTTGAAAACACATTACACTTAGAATTTTGTCTGTTTTTAAAGATATTGCATAACTATGTACTAACAAATCCCAGATCCCATTTCCTCTTTTTAAAATAGTGTCATTGACTGGGCCACCGGTTTGTTTTATTTTTAGTACTTTAGGATTTGGCTTGAGTATCTAATATTGAATTCATACAGTTTTCTTATGATAAAAAATGTAATTATATATGCTGATGTGGCCTAATTTAAGGAATTGCAAGCACAGGCCTTTTCTAGTCTGACTTCCTCTCTGTTCTTGATATCTTAGGTGTAATGAGCTCTCACATGCCTGGTGCCCCAGACCATTGCCCTGGTTGTTCACCACTGAAACTTGCAGTATCTCTTTGCAAGATTCCAGCTTTAAAGAACTCTGGTCTCTAAACAGAAATCCCAAATGACATGGAGCAAACAATACGTTTTGCTTTTGCAAGTGGGCAACAATAGAAAATACTCATAATGGACTTCTTATAACTTCTTCAAAATAGACTTTTTTAATTGCAGTTGGCACAAAGAAAGATTTAGCAATGGTTATTCCTTCACCAGCGTACAAACAGCGTGAATAGGCAATAGAGTTGCTGAAATATATTAGGTACATGCTTTATTTTGATACTGTAGCTTTTATTTGTTGATTAGGAAAGCAATCCATCTTGGAAAGTGATGGAATAATTCTTCCAGCACCAAAGCAAATGTTTCAGGCATGGATTGCAACAAATATCAGTTCATTTTTTTTACACTGAAAGTACCTCAGTACACACGACCCATAAATAAAACACCCCAGTCTTCTTTGCAAGTGTTAAAGAAAAATGAGGGGTTTGTTTTATTTTCTCAGACCATATGTCAAAGCAGGCAGAAAAGGAATTTTTTTTAAAGAGTAAGATCTCATAACATATACATTGTTAAAAAAATTAAAATTGATTATTGGTTGTGCAATGTATAATTTATAGTCTTGAGTAATCTGCCTTTTTTAAAACTAACAGATTGTTCTACTGGTTAGTGCAAATGTTATTGATCTGCTTCCTCACTGAATTAATAGCACTAGCGTTGGACAACTTGCTTTCTCAGCTTCCCCAATGTTTTCCTGAAAAGAGGCCCATTACATGGCAGGGGGCAAAGGACAGACCTAGATAACACTGTTTAGACGTCTCTTTGATGTCCACAGGCATCATCCTCGACTACTGACCACTAGAGACAAAAGAGCACTCTGAGGCTGCTGGAAATCCCAGCCATTCTTCTCACCACCTTTTGATATCCCAAGGCTTCTATACCCTGACCTCTGCACTCTGACACAAAGATCTTATTTGAAGGATGGTCAGCCATGTCAAAAATTCTTTCAAATTTGGCCAATAAACCAAGGATTTCTTTTGCTTTTCATAATTGCTTTATGTACGAATGTACCAATGGGAACACTAAGCTTTAACAAAAAGAGCGGAAGGAAAAGTGTCAATGAGAAAAAACTTTCAATTTTCTGGTTTTGAAACCATTCCCAAATATCCATTTTCTTTCACAAAACACTCTGTCGAAAGCTTATTGATGACACCCCATTGTGCACACATACACACAGTACCTTGTCAGTGTCATAGGGAATTCCAATTTTAATATGCAGATGTATGAGATTAAAATATACAAATTTTAAATGGTGTGCCTGCTGTCATTTAGGGACTGATAACAATTTCTATACATTTGTTCATTTTTTTTTAAATAAATGTAAATTTAATGGTTTTCAAGATATTTTTCACGTGGTGTGATTGACAATTGGATCATTTCCCCAGTGCCATTCAGAATATTTAGAGAAAACATTTGCCATGAAACTATCAGAGAGGACCATTGGTACAGTCATTTTCCCCCTTTCTGAGAGACTGACATTGAGCAAAACAGTCAAAAAGAAATAATACGTGTCTAGCAAGGAAACTGGGAGTCCCATAACATCAATGCCACCTCAATACATTCCCTACAGCATATAAACAACATTTCTGCACAAGCTCAGCCAGGAAAACACCTGAAGAAACACTCTTCTCCCCTTCATTATTATGGGAGGTCCTGCTACTCCAGATACATAAATGATATCACACACATAAGTAATAATTCCAGCAAGACAAAGTTACTGACAATCAATGTACAAGTATGTACAAATATAAAGTCCAAAGTTGTGTCCATATATGGTCCCTTGTGCTTTGGACATGCACTTTTGTAACACATCGCTAAAATATTGTCCTGCCATGAAGTTCTTTTGTTGGGAATGAGGACAAAGTCTGGTCCAAAATTTGATGGATTTCACAGTAGACACTCTTCTAAACTAACTTGAATTTAAAATTCTATGCCCAAATGGTAAAATTTTTTGCATTTTCATTGTTGGAATTGGCATCAATACAATTTTTTCTACGCTGACAGTATTACTCCTAATTTTTAAGTCAATGTTATGTCAGTGATAACACAACAGATAAAGAAAGCATACATGACATTGTAAAATAAAACTGTTCCTAACTTGTAATGTAAACATTGGGATTCATAATACTTGTTTTAAAGCCACTTCTAAATCACTACTACTATCTACTCAGCTCAGCCAATGCTTTTTTACTTAACGTAGATGCCTATTGGAAAAGAGCGAAACTGAATACACAAAAAGAATGGAGAGTGATTAGAATGACCAAGAATTCTGCCTCTCTTCTCTATATTAATTTACTACCATAGAAATAAGGCATACACCAGCAAATAGTAAAAAAGAGGGGAAAAGATGGATTTTTGTAAATTTTATAATTCAAAAAGTTCTCAGACAAAGTGCTGATGATAGACATATGAGGACTGTCATATTGATCCTATTGGTTTTGGTTTTTTAACTAAACCAGACCCTGAGTGCTTTTTCTCAGCAATTATTAGCTATTTTAAAAATAAACTGCATATCTTTAGACAGAACATGGGACCCAGCTCTGAATCTGTACAGAGCCCTCAGAGCAGCTCTAGCATGAATGTAAAACAGATAAAGTTAAACAAGAACAAACAAAAAGCTCTACAGAACCAGAAATCTGCAAATAGTTTCATTTAACTGAATCCTGACTGTGGATAACAAACTATACCCAAAGAAACAACATACATACAAACGTATGGTCACATCTATATAGCAACATGAAAAGACTAAAATATAAGTAGCATAAGTCAATTTAGGTAAGACCATCAACAAATCTCCTGGTTCTGGCAGTGTCCACTGCAAAGATTACAATCATTTTTACAGAGGCTCCTTAGTGCTCCACTGTTGGAAATTATTGCCCAGCCAGTTTTAGCCACATAGTTGCTCCTCGGAGCTATACCTGAATCTCTTCAGTAAAATAAAAGTTATAATTGATAAAATAATAGTCACCACCCTCATTCATTTCAAGGAAAACAGGAGCAGCTCAGCTGGCAGAGTCACCTGTGATAACCTCTGACAGAAGTGTAATAATGCAGTAGTAGGGACAATAGCCTCTTTAGCAAGCACAGCTGCAGCTGGAAGAGGATGTCTGAATAAAGTGTTAATAAAACACATTTGATTTTCATGTGCATGTTTTTTATACATGCCTCTGAGCGTAAGCAAGCTCTATGGTGCAGTTACACAGAATTCTGATGTAGGTAGAAGATCTAAGGTTCAATAGACTGTCTATTTGGCAGACTATGCTATCTCTATTGTGTCAGATTCGTTTGGACCTGCCAGAGGTTCATCACATAACCTAACAAACAAAACTATATAAGTTATTTCTAATTGGATATATCAAAAGATGCACCTTAAAAAGAAAACATTATTTTGTCCTGGATCCACAGAAGCACACAGTGAAAAAAACCAAACCTCAGGGAAGCTTTCCCTGTAAAGACCTCATTTGCAAAGTTATAGGCATCGCTCCAACACTTAGTAAGATTTAGCTTGAATTCAAGATAGCCTTTTTCCTTTAGAAAGTGAACACATTTCCAAAGAAAGTAAATTACATGCAAAAACAATGCCACCTAGCAGCGAAAAGAGTGAAGCAGTATAGCTAATTTGAAATAGGGATAGCACCATCCAGAAAGTTTTGCTTTCTTGCTGCCAGCCTGCACAACATTGCTTCTCATTGAGACTGGCCCATCTATATGACCGCACACTTGTACCACTAAAAGTATCTGGCCCAGGAGAAGATGTTTGGCCTTTATGTCAAGGGAGGGAGATATGTTTGCATCCACACTGCAGGATCATGTTCACATGATCTGATGCTTGGCCAAAGAGCCTTTTGGCCTCTGTTGTGCCTCCATGGCCCTGAAATAGCTAAATGTGCGTGCTCTTTCCCCTAGTCCATTTAATTCAAGTATTATGCAGGCTTTATTGCAGCTTTTATCATAGAATTATAGAATAACCAGGTTGGAAGAGACCCACCGGATCATCAAGTCCAACCATTTGGCATGGAACTAAAAGCATGTGATAGATGAACTGTGATGTTGCACCACATTATACACAGAGTCCAAGACCTACTTGAACAGCATTAGAAAATTCTGTGGGATTAAGAAAGCCACAAGCAATTGCCTAGTGGCAGCAGCCTTTCAAGTAAATTTGCTACAGAACCACGCTGAAGTTTTGCCTTGGAGGTAAATTACTGAATTAGTGTAAAAGAGAACCCAAGAGCGAACACCACACAGTGAACATCATCGCTGGGCTGGAACCTGGGAATGAACTGAGAAGCCAAGTCACCTGCCCAACTTGCTGCAGTGTTTTTCATACCAATTGATACTCCCAGTTGCATCCCTCAACTGCCTTCTGCTTCTCTGTAAATATAAAATGCTGGCTGCATAAGAGAAAAGAAGGAACTAAAATAAACTTCAGAACGTATTATGCAACTTCACTGCATAAAACAAAACAAGACACACACAAAAAAAACCAAAACCACAAACTTCTTTAAGGAGATTGCACACATTTTTTTTTGCACACAGGAGATTTTACAGATGTTAATATTTTAATTCTTCTGGAATTGAAAAAGATAAACTGAGCTTTTGAGATTGTAGGGATCCTTCAAGGGATAATAATAATAAAATGCTAAATATGCATAGGTATAACTAATCATTTGTGTTTTCAGGGAGTATAACATCATTTTCTAGCTTTTTAATAAGCACATCTTTATTGCAGTATTAAATTCAGTAGAAGACTTGCATTATAGTTAGAAAATACTGTCATTTTCTATGCACTTTAACTTATCAGCCAAACTGTAGATAAAAGGTATGCATCTAATTTAGTATATAAAGTACATGGAATCATTGCCCTCCCCACATGGGAAAAGAGCCCATTAGATAAATACAGCATCCATACAAAAAGCATCCACATGGATAGTGATGTCATGGCTTGGTTATTGAGATGGATGGGAACACAAAACTAATCAGATGAAGCAACATTTTACAACATACAAAACATATGTGAATTAAGCTATAAAAATATATGACAGGCGCATAATAAAAAAGAAAGACTGATCACTGGTGGAGCAAAACATAAGTCTACTAAGGACTAGAAAGTCCATTAACCAAAGAGCCTCATTAATATAGCTATCTGAACTGGTATGAATAAGAACAGTTTTTGCATGAGCCCACCAACTGCCTGTTTAATAATCCCAACAAAAAGAGCTGACTGTTCTTCCCTTCTGTTCTGCCACCACTGCTAAGTACATATTCCAAGAAAAGACCAACACTGTCCATTTCCCTCATTGTTCCTCCTGTTATTTTTCCGAACAGGAGCCCTTTCTCTTTTTGTATTTAAGCTCCACATGTGACCCTAAAATTGAAGGATGTAGGACTATAAGGGTCGATGTTGCTTGTAGACCAGTACATGAAATTAATAGCTTGCCTTTCAAAAATCCCTGTTTTCACACTCTCAGCCCACCAGGAAATGTACCAAGAATTGTACCAAAATGTACTTATCTATTATATTACACAGAGCTTTAAAAAAAAAAAAAGAAAATAGGATTATGATTGGGTTTGACGTTAAGAGGAAGAAAATGATGGAAGAATCCAAAAAATACAGAGCATAAGGTTGGACACACAGTTTGTAAGATAAAAGACTCTGGTAAAGTCTGGGTGCAGTATTAAATTCTTTAGCCTCACAAACGAAAGCTTTTAGTCATGGGTAGCTCTGACACAGCAGCTGATCAAGCCTGCAGCTAAGGCATGGGAACTTGCACATATATCCATAACGTAGTTATCTGTTTAGGCTGTAAACTCTTGCTTACACATCTACCATTTGTAAAAGAACTAGACTATAGTTCAAGTTGGGTCCTTGTGAACTTCAGCAGCGAGATAGGCACTAATATTCATCAGTGGGTTAGCGCAGCCAAATGGAAGATATTCTAACAATATGTTGTTATAATTTCATTCATTTCATGGTTTTATTAATTTTATTGCCGTTCTAGGCATGGAGAAAAAAAGACAGCTTGCATTTTCTAAGTTACAATACTACAAAATTAAGAGCTGACTGTTCAGAGGTGGTCAAGGCAGTAACGGGGCATTTTGTATTTAATAAAGAAAATAAAAGTCTCACTATCATTTTGAGGAAAATCTTCTCAAAAGCAAAAAGACAAGGTGTGTTGCTTTACTACAGAGCTTCTGTCCTGTGTCCAGGTTTCCTCTAAAAAGCTCCATAAGCAAGAAAGTGTACGGCATAATGGCTCTTCCACAAGTATTACATAAAAACAAACAGGCTTGCAGAGTCTGTTATCAGTTTCTCCTGACATCACAGCCAAATATCTGGAAATCTACCACAGTAATCTGAACCTGCCACATATGGTTGCAGAGCAACTCCTAATATTTATTGATGAATTCTAAGGCCTTGTATCAAAACTTGGTAGAATTCAGAAGGATCTAACCAGAGGATGAGTACTCAGCTCTTCAAAGCTGTCAGCACCTGCACTGCTGGGCTTTCTGACCTGAAGCAACAGTACATAGTGATAAGAATTAAAACAGAAGATTTACCGATACAAATTCCACAATGTAATCTTCTGTGGTGGTTTTATGACTCAAGCCTAAGGCATAAGGAGATTGGCCTTATTACCCTGAAACTTGGATACTAACAATTTCTTTTTTTCAATCCGAGCGAGACTTAGACAAGCATCGCTAGACCAAAGTAAATTTGCAACTAATCCATAAAATTAATTTTCTTAAATGATCCTTTAAATGGCCAGGGGAAACATGTTCCAATACATTCAGATTATGTAAAAAAACCAATAAATTCCACAATAATCCGTCAATGCCACTGCTTAGGAAATATTCCTTCTAACTGGTCTTTCAAATGGGGGTCCTGGTCTTTCAAATGGGGACCCCACCGTGAGGCAGAGCACTACAGTACATCACTGACATTCTGTTCCTGCTTTTCCAGTATTATGTGAATGTCCAAGCAGGAGATGTACTATAATGCTGTGCTTCAGTGTATAAGATGCTTGTTTCACAGCTCAGGGACTGGATATTGGATCAAATATTTGTCTCACGCTGAGAAGACCAGACTTGACTTACCTGCTCTCTCTTAAGGCTTTGTTGCTTCAAGGCCTTTCTGAACAGTGGAAACAAAATTACCACTGATGTGAATGCCATGCTCTTTTTCACAGAAAAGAGGACAAATGACAAAAAATGTGGGACTATAGCAGAACAAGGGGAAAACAACAAAGCTTACAGGAACATATACACCTGTTGACGCAAGATACTTAATTGAATAAAATGAGAAAAGTGAAAACTACTCAAAGCCAGGTATATGCTAGCAAGTCTGAGCTGGCTGGCACCTTGATGCCTTTCCTCCTTAAGCAGGAGTGACAAGAAGGCTCTGGTGACAACTTATAGTGGCCTTCCATTACTGAAGGGGACTACAAGAAAGCTGGGGAGAGATTTTTTTACATGGGCTTATACTGATAGGACAAGGGAGAATAGCTTTAAATTGTAGGGAGGAAGGGCTAGATTAGACACTAGGAAAAAATTCTTCACCATGAGGGTGGTGAGGCACTAGCAGAGGTTGCCCAGGGAAGCTGTGGCTGTCCCATCCCTGGGGATGTTCAAGGCCAGGCTGGATGGGGCCTTGGGCAGTCTGACCCAGTGGGAGGTGCCCCTGCCCATCGCAGGGGGGTGGGAACTGGATGATCTTTTAAGTTCAGTTCCAACTCAATCTATTCTGTGATTCCATGACAAGTAACTTTTTCACAGATGGCAGGAATGATTGAGCCTGATTTTTATATATATATAAATATATATATGCAAAATGAAGCATTTACTCTCAGCTGAGATCAGGAACAACCATTGGTCATACATATATGTCTATGCATATTTTCACAGCACATTCATGCATGAGTTTTCAACAATTAGGGCCATTTACAGTCCCATCTATGCAAAAATGCCACTGAGACGTGGATCCCTCACTTACTTTACTGCAATAGAAAGGATGTTCTAGTTAAGTCACATAAGCTTTCTTTCAAAACAAATACACTTATATAGCATCAACCATTTTATTACCCCAGGGTGAAAATAATGAAAATAGCTGTCAGATTATGATGAAACAATCTTTGCAACTTTCCATCAACTTCCAAATCATTCTTATGTTCAAAAATATTTTCACAACTGTTATTACAAGTAACATTCCAATTTTTTTCACCAGTGATATTTAGTTTTATCCACCACCCTATGCATAGTTTGATTATTTTGTATATGCAGTATTACTTTACTACTTTAATCTCTAGTTCATACAGAAACTGGGAGAGTATAGAGATTTTGAAAACATGTGAAAATACAGTTCCAAATCAGAAAAGACTAAATTTTCCTTTTCCAATGCACTGAACTTCTAGTCAATAGAAGGAAGACCGGTGCTTTTGAACCTGTCTATATACCCATTCAAATTCTGTTGCAATGGATATATATACCCTATAGATAAGGATCTGCATGATGAAATCATAACAGAAATGCAGTCATAATCATAAACCAGTTGTCATTTCAAACCACTGTATAATGACACTAGAACTTCACAGGACAGGATTGGATCATTACTTTCATTTTATATAAATCCTTGGAAAAAGGATGAGAAACATTGTGGAAATAGAAGTTTTCCACCCCCAAATGATAAAATTACATCTTTTCTCCTTCCCATACAAACACAAGACGTAGCCCCATGCTTGCCTAATAAGGAACTCTAAAAACTAAGACAGCTAGGTTAAAAACAAGGATACATTTTGCAGGCAACCATTTAAAACAACACAGAAGTGTTAAAAGAGTCAATAAACTAAGTACCAGAGTGAATTCTCATACCTAGAAATTCATATATTCTGGCAAATCTTTGCCAATACTGCCTGATTTTATGGCTATGATTTAATATACTTTCTACAAATTATTTTTCATTGCTATCTACTGCATAATTACATAAAATATGCCTCCACCACCACCACAGATTGCTTTTAGCACATAAATAACTGCTATGTTGTTTAGCTAGAAAAAGGATATTTTCTTCATATGGCACTCTGTCAGTATTTATATTATACAGCAGATTTTTTCCTAAGCTGTACAGCGTCTAAACAGCAATTCTATCCTACTGTTTCTTCAGAAATACATCACTGGTTACGTTACTTCTTAGACTTCCTTTACACTTCACATAAACATTCCAGCATGAAGGGCAACACATGGATAATGGCAAATGAAGGCAAACTGAAAATCAAACCAATGTTCTTTGGCATCCTTAGGTGTAATTATAAAGGAACAGCTACAATTGTCTACCAATTAAACGCAAGTGACACATCCTAGTAAATAAGAGCACCTCCTGCCACAGTCTGTGTAACAGAAGTTTGTAAGTGTTACTCTGATTTGCAGACTGACTGAATCATTAACCACAGTCTATGAGGAAAAGAGCAAAGAAGTTCCAGCTGTAGTTAAATATGCAAAGCTTTCCCTGTACCTGTAATACAAGAATAAAGACATATTTTTGTGTAATCAGGGATGTTTGTGGGTAGATTTTCATTCCTGTTATGTCACATAAGCCTTTTCTGCCCTTTTAGGTAGCTTTTATTCACATGAACTAGACCAATGGTTGTGCCTGATCTCAGCTGAGAGTAAATGCTTCATTTTGCATGAGGGTGGGAAAAAGGAGTGACAGGTCACTTATCATGCACTGTGCAGACCTTGTATTCATTAGAAGAGCCACAATCAATAAGAACCAAAGGCAATTTTTTCCCAAAAGATAATTATGGCCAGCATCACTAGTGTTTCAGAGCCTTTCATTCATTAACGAAAATCACATCTGAAAGTTTACAACTTCCTGTTCCAAATTTGGCCCCACATAACATATGATGTAGATTGCTGTGCTTTATTTTGTATACAAAACTGTACTGGTTTTCCTCATGGTCATTTTTACATTGTGCCAGCTGCATAATGCAAATGCATAAAAACTGCGAATGTCAAACTGACTGCCACTTTTCACAACTTATAGAGCAATATCTTCTGGGTTTTGTGGAGCAGGTGTTAGATTTTTTTAGAAGAGAAACTATGGAAGCCATTTGTTTCCTATACAAAATATATGCTTTTAGTTTAACAAGAAAAATATAATTCAAACAACTGCTTTTAACTTATTATTTCACATTAGAAAACAGTTTCCTTAACTTTGTTCATATTACATATAGTCTTATTGAGGTTATAACATCTCATCTAAGAGATTCTAAATTGTTGTACCAAAAGACAGACTCCCTTAACAAATTCTTGAAATACAGACCCAAATAGACAGTAGACCTGAGACTTCAGTCAGAAAAAAAATCCTGCAAAACTATATATTCACAATACCAAGGAATGCAGACATGTTTAACACAAGCCTTTAACAAAATAAATGAAGCCTTGCTTCCACAACATTGTGCCTAGCACATATTCACAAAGCAAAGACATTCACAGCATAAGTGAAATTCCATCCCTAAATCATTCTGTTCTGCGTCTGTGCGCGTAAGATCTTCTGTCAGGAACTAATCTCACGTGACAGGCCTGATCCAAAGCCATTTGAAGTCAATGGAATGTCTCTTCCTGACTTCAGGGAGCTTTGCATCCCGCCCATATAAACTGCAAGAACAATATAGTTCATAGAAAGTTGTTTCAGGAGAACAATAGTTAACTGTTGTCTACGTACAAAAGAATATTAGCTTCAACTGAAACTTACCTGCAATAGTAGATTTATGTTGGGTTTGTTTTGTTATTGTTTTTTTATGCACATAACACAGTTAAACCTTTCCAAATTGAAATATTCCATTTCTTTAGCAGAAGCCACAAAAAAAATAAAACTGTAGTCAAACACACACACACACAATTAAGCAACTTTGAACATAGTAAGATTAGTTTTTCCCAAGAAACAAAAGATCCTTTTAAGGGATCTCGACCTTCATTTGAGATTTTCTTAAACAGCTGTACCTTAGACACAAGACAGATCATCGGGGTTCAAAAATATATCAGGTATTCCTGCAGTTAGCAAAGCAAAAGGTAATTTAAAAACATAAAACAAGTTGTGAAAGTAAAGAGGTAGGTTGACAAGAAAACAAGTTATTTGGTGTTTTCTTTCTTAATAAAAACTCTGATTCTCTACTGACTGTGAAGTCAATTTCAAACCTAGAGCTCATAGCTAACACACCAGATAAGGTGACCAAAGTGAGACCCCCTACGTAGTGTTTTAAAATAATAAAACAACTCTAAGTCCTGGAATATCAGTTAATGTCATTGTAAAAAAACAAGTGCAAGAAAAGCCCCATTGCTGTGATGTGGTTTTTCCATCTTTTATAAGAAAAATGGTATAATGATGAAGCAAACTAGTACAGAATCTGATGCTCAGCCCATATACACTTGTACCAGTAAATTTACTGTTGAAAAAGCAAATAAAAATCAGGTCCATCTTAAAGTTCTTCAAGGCAGCAGAGAACGGTGGTTCCAGCTTCCTCACTCATACATCAAATCAACTCACTACAGCTATTTTAGTTACCTAGTATAGAGATGGAAACACAGAAACTTCTAATTAAGCATAAATATTCCAGAATGTCCATCTTTGGAGACTGATTCTATGTTTCATTGGGGGGGAAAAAAACATTAAACCCTAAATAATCTTACTCATAAAACATAAAAGCCACTGTTAACTTGCTCTGTAGTTGATTCAACATGTTTAACAATAAACACTGACATTACTGCCATTATTTGTTAATAATAGTCAGAAGGGTCTATAAGGTGTTAGATCAAAACCAAGGTAGCTTATACCTCAAAAAGCAAAGTAAATGAGACAAAGCACAAGGATTAAGCACACATCAGTTTCCCCAGTGTATGGATGCTATAGTTTCCATCTCCTGCATCTAAACTTCCAGTATCTGCAACTAAAAGTAAACAATTCACTTTATAAAGACACTTAACCAAATCACTGATTTTTCAAGTCGACTGTATGAATCAAACATAATTAAAAGTTTCATTTCAGGACAGTACAAAACTATGTTGTCTTTTTTCTAAATTAAATTAAACAGTATTTCTCAGGTCAAATACTATACCTTGGGTTGGTATCACAAGTACTTTCCTACAACAACTGTCAAACAGCCCATTTTGTTTGACTCAAAAATACCCCAAACATTCCATTTAGGTTATTTGCCTTTTTTATTCCTTGTTGCCATGAAACGCATTTCTGAACTAAAATGCAAAAATCAGATTTAATATTAGAAAGTCAGAACAATATGCAAACTTTTTTTTTTGCTTTTTTTTTTTTTTTTTTTGCTTTTTTTTTATCTTCTGGCATGTACAAATTAATTGTTTTATTCCCTCCGGAACTACACTCAGGGCAAACAAACCATTCATATGCTTTGTTTAGCCATGTATTTCAGGTACTGGAGCATTTGCTTTCATAATTCTACCTAATTCTCTCCCCTTTCTACATAGGCAGTTGGGATACAAACTGCCCGCTGCTGAACACTGCTAGCTGGTATCCTCGGACCTGATCTGCTCCCCTTTTACTCCCTTCTTGTTGCTTATTGCTGCTTTTAATGCTTCCTTAGCCTTAAGGGGACCTGGGCTTCCAGTTACTCCCCTGCTGTCTCTGAGCATTCCCAGGTGCTGATAATCTTCCCTCTATTGTGGCTGCTGCTTCTCCCTGTTTTGGCAGATGCTACAGCTTTGCAAGTTGCCAGGATCTTACCTCTGAGACCCTCTTTGTTGCTCTGTCTGTGACCACGCTGGAAGCAAGGAGTGATGGATATTAGGGAAGCATGAGCCTCCCCTGGCTGCTTAGCAGCGTGGTCTGCAAAGAAAGATAGAGATGCTGCTCTCTCCTCCTCCCCCCCCTCGCTGTCCCAGCCTCCTCCTCCCTCCTCCTTGCTCCCTCCTTCCCATACACAAACCCCAGTTCTGTCTGTGCTTGCACACAATACACTACCTCTCAGCACCAGCTACCTAAGGTCAAGAATACACCCCCTCACCCTTCCCCCCTGCCTTTCCCTCTCCAGTCTCGTGCATCCTCACCCCTGCTTCCCACAGAATATGGTATCTTCCCAACAAGACATTCTTTATTTGGCTCCAGGGTTCTAAAGCACACGCAATTTCAGCAGCCTTCTGAGAAAGTTATAAAACAGAAGATGCGCAGGGAAGATCAAGGATATGAAGGGGAAGTGGTTGTCTTCTGGAGGAACTGGAAACTTGTGGGTTTATCTGTGTATGAAAGAAATCTAGGCATGGTAGCCAAAGCCTGCCAGGGGAGATTAGTTTAAAAGACCTACACAGAATAAAGAAAAGTGCCCTGAATAGCTAGTTATCTCCCAAATCCAGCTTACCTATTGTTTATGCTCTTTGTTTCTCAGTCCTTATTCTAAATAGCTTCTTTTAAAGAAGCTTCTAAACTTTTCCCCTGCAAAGCCAGACCTAAATACCAGTATAATCCGATGATGTGACAGTGAATGAAAAAGTAACCAGTGGCATTTTTAGGATTATGTGATATGAAGTAATCACCTTTAAAATCACAGAAAACACAGGCATAAATTCCCTGACTTTTCATCTTAAATGATAAATGTGTTCAAATGGTATTTTTTTCACTTTTCAATGGTTATGGTGACTAAAAGCACCTTGAAGGGACCAGTAGGTAGCTTCCAAAAGTCGCATATAATTACAGCTAGCCAGCACGTTCTGCTTAAGGACTTAACATTAGACACATGATGAACTAGTCCTTCCAAAGTGTTTATACTGGTTACAGAAGCTATGGAGAGGTAGGCAATGCTAACTTCTAAAAGATCTTGTCTGCTTAACCTTAAACAATTGTTAGATGGACAGGTTCTCCCTCTGGAGGCCTTGAAAGGCACCTGACTCTCTCCAAGGACCTATGGAGGCACTTACTTCATGAGGTCTGTTTTACCAAGTGCCTAAAATTAAGCAGCAAGTTATCTACTGGAAGGCCAAACACAATGAAGGTGTAGTAATTACAAGTTATCTTAAAACTTTAGATATCCCAGCTCATGTTTCTTCATAGCTGGTGGCCTCACAGGGCAGCTAGGAGGCACGGCACATCTAAGGTCAGCAGAAGGTGGTCCCGGGAGCAGAGAAAAGACTGCTCACATTCCCTGGATCATCTCACAAATAAAAGATACTTTCTAAGGAGGTTTCTTAAGCAAAACAGCAACATCTGCCATATCAAAATAATCTACTGATCAGTCTTTGTAAAACACTTGATCAGTTTTAAAAGAATCACTATGTACTTTATTTTCATTCAGTGCTAGGACAAGCTCAGTAACTAGTACAAGCAAAACAGATATGATGCAGCTTGAGAATACTAACCTAAATGAAATGAAACTAAGGGACTGGTCAATTTACTCTGTCATAATAATCAAAATTATTTTTCCCAGAAATGAAGACTTAACCAAAAATTACAATCCAGACCTGCTGAATCTCATACACTCAGCATGTGGTTCAATTAAGCAACATCTTCCACCTTCTCCTCTGCAGCAAAACATATATCACAGCACAGTGTTATATCCCTTCTCCCTCTTGAAGACACATGAAGTGCAGCTCTTGGCAAATTGTTTGAAGTTTACTAAATGCATCTGATACCTACATCTAATTCTCACAAATGAGACACAGTGTTGTGCTGCAGCAGACGGGTGTGCTGCCAATTTTCATGCTCTTTCACGCAATTCAGTGTCTCACCTAACTTAAATAACTACATTAATCTTATGCCTCAAAATCAGTGCAGTTTTTCCAAAAGCATGGTAAAGTAAGGACCTGAATGTGTGGGTAACTTATGACAATTAGCCAGACTGTCAGCACCAAGGCTTCCTTTCCAGAGTTGTGGGCTGCAATATGCTTTTTATGAACTAGTATCACCTTGCACTACGTATAGAAGCATTTCCTACCAGTCTTCAGTATACACACTACTTTTCAATAGCCATTACCATCACAAAAAGAAATTCCTATGTTGAACCAGAAACTTGCTGAGAACTTCATGCATGTTACAAAGCTTTCAGACCATAAATCCTTGTAACCATTACTGCAATGATCTCGGGATGACTAGGAGTCATCATCTGAAACTGATGCTGTTCATGTGGCAGCTGACAAGAGAACTAAGTCAGAACTCGTATTTTTATTTTAACAACAGGTAAACTTTAAACATAAAAAGGTAAAAAAAAAAATAAAGAGAGAGAAACAGATATCTCATCCGTTTTGGTGCTAAAAGAACTCTATAAAATCAGGAAAATGTGTTTTTTAGACCACTCCAGAGATGTCACATGTCAGCATAACTTCTGAAGGTCAGCACTTCTTCCTAATGATTGGCAGAGGAAACTTGAGAATGGACAGGTCATTTGGAAGTCACATATTGCCAGGACCAGAGTTTTTTTACCCACATAGGAAGCTGCTGAACTGTTTTGTTGAAACACCTTGTAAATTGTAGAACTCATCACTGCAGAAAGTAACAGCAGTCAAAACTATCAGAGGGTTCAAATATTAATTCAATGAACACAGAGAGTTTGGTACACCAGTGGGCAACTCAGAAGCAGGACAGGAACTCTCCTTACTCTTTATTACAAGTGGATGTTCCAGAGTGGGCACTACTTTACACTTCTGTTTCTTAAACATTTCCTGAAACTGGATGTTCCTATTATCCATTGTCATGGATAGAATATAAGCATCCTTTGGTAGCACATATTCTTAGGAAGCAAAGTTTTCAGTGTACTCTCCTGTGTCCCTTTAACAAAACACATTCCAAGCAATTTTCTTAGTAAAGCGAGATTAATAATATTCATATACATAAAATATCAATGCTATATTTCATTAGAGGCAAGCAAGTTTCATAAAGATGCTAGATGTTTCAAAACAATATATCATGTAACATTTAAAGATACAATCATGTAGTAGATTTCTGTTTGTTAGGATGTAGCCACAGCATAAAATCTTCAAATATCTGATACATTTCCATCAGCCATGTTTAACACAAGTCTTCTATCACAGACACTTCTAACAATCTCTGCTGCATCACCACAAGACATTTGTAAACCACATGCCACCACAAAGATGTAATAAATGGTATTGATGTGGTATATTGGTGTAGATCAAAAGTCTCCAGGTTCTCAATGAAGTTAAATTAGCCTCAACTTCCAAGGACAGACCACCAAAGCAGGTTCTTGGTTTCATTAGAACAGCTACACTATGGACTCCGGAAGCAAAAGACAACAATTGCCTGTCCAACTTAAACAGCAAAATGGTATTTGGGGCAGAAACCTGGGTGTCTGAGCAGAGCCTACAGATATGCAGAAGAGAGGTCATGGCAGGCATAAAATTCTGAACTAGTCCAGAAGATTCATTCTCTGGATGAACAAAACAGGTGCCTGCATTACACATCTAATACTAAACAGCAGTCAGATCATTCCAACCCAGACATCAATTTTAGCACAGGATTTCAATTCAGCTATGATCACTAAGCCACAGTGCTCTCCTGTTTTATGCAAAATGTACAGCATTTTTTTCCTAAAAGTTTACAGATACTCAGTGCAATTAAAACATTCAAAGAAAAGGCAAGTCTGCCTTCACGAGTTTACTTTCTGATATAAATCAGTATTTAATTTGCATTACTGATCATAAGCAATCATTTTAAGTGCCTATCACCTATTTTTTTAATTTGCAAGAATATTCTCTGACATTCATGTTCCAAACATTAGCTGAGGTACTCTATATCATATTAGGCAATAAAACTGGAAGGAAAAATACTAAATATCCAACATATCCTTGAGAGATAAAGAAAGAATACGTTTTTGGAAGTATTTCTGTGAATAGTGAGATATTTAGGTAGCTACAAGAAAGAAGAAACAAACAAATCGCACATAATTTAAATGTCTATTGAAACTGAAAAAACCTGCATTGTGTGTGTATTCTGGAGTTAGCACTAGACATATTCACAAACTATAAATGACACTAAGCATCAGATTATTAGCAGTCAATGAAGTTACTACTTAATCTTCACTTTCCTAAAAACAATAAAACTTAGCTGATGTTGAAATGCCAGGAACTAAACCATCTTTGATACCCTTACAGAAACCATGCAAGACACTTCACAGCTATCTAAAACATTCTCATCATTACCAGAGAAAAGAAATTCTGTCCACTTTTTATGTCTAGATGTTGCATGAAATTCTTGTCTCTTCAAAATCACTCCTTTTAATCACATGATTCCCAGGGACTCCATATACAATGTGATCCACCCTTCCAGAACAATTAACTTGACCCATAGACTTTTATTTCCCTCCCTTCCTAGGGTACAGAGTTTTGCCCTCTCCTCATCTGGAATAGCATTCATAATGAAAAAGCTGTGTTTTTTTTCTAGTGCAGGATGAATATACATCCAATAACTTCTAAAAAGAAATAAGAAAAAC
>WAAB01023952.1:14094-24554 GCA_013389865.1 Piaya cayana | reverse complement strand
AAAGAGAGAGAAACAGATATCTCATCCGTTTTGGTGCTAAAAGAACTCTATAAAATCAGGAAAATGTGTTTTTTAGACCACTCCAGAGATGTCACATGTCAGCATAACTTCTGAAGGTCAGCACTTCTTCCTAATGATTGGCAGAGGAAACTTGAGAACGGACAGGTCATTTGGAAGTCACATATTGCCAGGACCAGAGTTTTTTTACCCACATAGGAAGCTGCTGAACTGTTTTGTTGAAACACCTTGTAAATTGTGGAACTCATAACTGCAGAAAGTAACAGCAGTCAAAACTATCAGAGGGTTCAAATATTAATTCAATGAACACAGAGAGTTTGGTACACCAGTGGGCAACTCAGAAGCAGGACAGGAACTCTCCTTACTCTTTATTACAAGTGAATGTTCCAGAGTGGGCACTACTTTACACTTCTGTTTCTTAAACATTTCCTGAAACTGGATGTTCCTATTATCCATTGTCATGGATAGAATATAAGCATCCTTTGGTAGCACATATTCTTAGGAAGCAAAGTTTTCAGTGTACTCTCCTGTGTCCCTTTAACAAAACACATTCCAAGCAATTTTCTTAGTAAAGCGAGATTAATAATATTCATATACATAAAATATCAATGCTATATTTCATTAGAGGCAAGCAAGTTTCATAAAGATGCTAGATGTTTCAAAACAATATATCATGTAACATTTAAAGATACAATCATGTAGTAGATTTCTGTTTGTTAGGATGTAGCCACAGCATAAAATCTTCAAATATCTGATACATTTCCATCAGCCATGTTTAACACAAGTCTTCTATCACAGACACTTCTAACAATCTCTGCTGCATCACCACAAGACATTTGTAAACCACATGCCACCACAAAGATGTAATAAATGGTATTGATGTGGTATATTGGTGTAGATCAAAAGTCTCCAGGTTCTCAATGAAGTTAAATTAGCCTCAACTTCCAATGACAGACCACCAAAGCAGGTTCTTGGTTTCATTAGAACAGCTACACTATGGACTCCGGAAGCAAAAGACAACAATTGCCTGTCCAACTTAAACAGCAAAATGGTATTTGGGGCAGAAACCTGGGTGTCTGAGCAGAGCCTACAGATATGCAGAAGAGAGGTCATGGCAGGCATAAAATTCTGAACTAGTCCAGAAGATTCATTCTCTGGATGAACAAAACAGGTGCCTGCATTACACATCTAATACTAAACAGCAGTCAGATCATTCCAACCCAGACATCAATTTTAGCACAGGATTTCAATTCAGCTATGATCACTAAGCCACAGTGCTCTCCTGTTTTATGCAAAATGTACAGCATTTTTTCCTAAAAGTTTACAGATAGTGCAATTAAAACATTCAAAGAAAAGGCAAGTCTGCCTTCAAGAGTTTACTTTCTGATATAAATCAGTATTTAATTTGCATTACTGATCATAAGCAATCATTTTAAGTGCCTATCACCTATTTTTTTAATTTGCAAGAATATTCTCTGACATTCATGTTCCAAACATTAGCTGAGGTACTCTATATCATATTAGGCAATAAAACTGGAAGGAAAAATACTAAATATCCAACATATCCTTGAGAGATAAAGAAAGAATACCTTTTTGGAAGTATTTCTGTGAATAGTGAGATATTTAGGTAGCTACAAGAAAGAAGAAACAAACAAATCGCACATAATTTAAATGTCTATTGAAACTGAAAAAACCTGCATTGTGTGTGTATTCTGGAGTTAGCACTAGACATATTCACAAACTATAAATGACACTAAGCATCAGATTATTAGCAGTCAATGAAGTTACTACTTAATCTTCACTTTCCTAAAAACAATAAAACTTAGCTGATGTTGAAATGCCAGGAACTAAACCATCTTTGATACCCTTACAGAAACCATGCAAGACACTACACAGATATCTAAGACATTCTCATCATTACCAGAGAAAAGACATTCTGTGCACTTTTTATGTCTAGATGTTGCATGAAATTCTTGTCTCTTCAAAATCACTCCTTTTAATCACATGATTCCCAGGGACTCCATATACAATGTGATCCACCCTTCCAGAACAATTAACTTGACCCATAGACTTTTATTTCCCTCCCTTCCTAGGGTACAGAGTTTTGCCCTCTCCTCATCTGGAATAGCATTCATAATGAAAAAGCTGTGTTTTTTTTCTAGTGCAGGATGGATATACATCCAATCACTTCTAAAAAGCAATAAGAACAACAACAAAGACCACAAAAAAAACAAACCGACCAAAAAAGTCATTAACACCACAACACCTCGAAGTTACTTTTTCCATCTGCATGATTTATTTTCTGATTTTAACTGTTGTGATCTTCCTCACAGTCATACAATGAAGTGAAGAATTAAGAGATTTGCCTCTTTAAAATAATGGATGACTATTCGCCATGTATACAGGAACTAATTATTTCAGTCAGGTTAAGCTCAGCACATCAAGAAAGATGGTACTATTCCCAGAAACAGATTCAAATCATTACAGTTTACAGCGTAACAAGTAACACAGTAGTTCCACACATTTATACCTAGTCATTACGCCATGATGAGGACCTTAGTGAGACCTTAGGAGGCTAGGAAGTTTATAGAGACAGATATATTAACATACAAAAAATACAGATGACTGTGATCCTTTGTAATTTAAACAGATATTTACAGCTATTTCTGCCTTTCATGACTTCGTACTTTTTCATCTTTGCTGAAAGATATTTCCTCTGGTTCATCTTTGCAACAATATATCTCACACCTAATGTGAGATCCAGTTACAGGATTATTATAATTAATGGGAACATTGCATTTTATACGAAATTGTACAGACTTTTAGAGAAGGTGGCCCAACTTTAACTGCAGTACATTGGACCTACTACACACATAAAATAAGTGCATATCATACAACGATATAAAGATACCTGACAGGTGATATAATTTCCAATGTCAGGATTACATACATAGCCTAATAAATATTAATAGGACATTAGTGTAATAATAACAACAACAAAAGAGTAGGATAGTAATGAAATCGAAATCTTGCACCATTACAGTGCTGCATGAGGTTCACCACTTGCAAAGCAGTCTAATTTCAGCTCCCCAAAATGAAAGCGAAACTTCCATGCCTAAGCAGTCCCGAGTAAGATATTAAAATTTTAACATAATTGGCATTAAATTACACAAGTGAAGCATTTTTAAGAAAATTACGTTTTGAATTTCACCTATTGTCCCTCAAAAATATTGAAGAAACCCCTGTTTCACTAGTATGTATTACTGGTAACAGGTCAGATTTCAGAAATGGAATTATTGCCCTCTGGTGGTAGGCTGAGAATCAATGCAGTCGAAGAAAACCACTTCAGATAAATATGCAAATCTTTCCTTTTAAGAATCATGTCTTGTACCACTTATGTTTGGAGATATCAAAAAGAATGCACAGACATTTTCACGGGCAATTGTGGGAAGATTTTACAGAGAAGGCAGCCTGGAGGCCATGAGACTTGGTGCTGAGCAGCTGGCAAGACCTTGAAGCAGAGAGGCGAAAATATAAACACCAGCTATTTCAGTGGGAATCGCCGCACACTACTGTCAACATAGCTAACTTTAGCATAACTTGATTTCTTAGCACACGCGGTAGTGTAGCCAATAATATGTCAGCAATAGCTTTAGGGACAGCTACCTTTAACCAATAATACTCTGTAGACACCCTCGTGGGACAGAGGGATGTAACAGAATGGGGTATATAGTAAAGTAGCTAAGCTGAATAAACTAGCATTTTGCTCACCGACCAGATGGCTCTAAGTTTTTGTTTTGCAACAGGCAATAAGATAACAGTAAATGGGGTATAATTTACATTTTCATCTAGAAAAGCAATAAAGAATGCGGGAGAAAATCAATTATCAGCTTTATAGAATGTAAATAACAAGACATTAGAATCAAACTCTTTGATCAATGGAATGCCACAGGCAAAACTCCCAATAGTTTAGTTAGTTACTTCAAAATCTATTTTTCATTTAAAATAATAATTAGGCTTGATAATTTTCAC
This sequence comes from Piaya cayana, assembly GCA_013389865.1. Lineage (NCBI taxonomy): Eukaryota > Metazoa > Chordata > Aves > Cuculiformes > Coccyzidae > Piaya > Piaya cayana. The sequence goes on along the minus strand of WAAB01023952.1, from coordinate 20,504 downwards.
ACAAATACATCTTCTTAAATCTGAATATGTGTGGGGCTTTTCTTTCCTCAGTTATGTACCTCAGCAGCCAAGGACAGAGAAGCACAGGAACAACAGAATTTGATCTCATGACTGGCAAGAACAATAGTATAGTTAAATGTTGATATAATGTTTTCCACATGGGTTAATACAGAAATTCGTGTATCCTAATCCTCAAATTATGAGCCAGTAGCCTCCCTCCTAATATCTGACTGCCCAACAATCATCAAAATCCCATTCAATGATTTGTATACTGCATGGCACATTCCTTACCCCAGCCCAAAGTAAAGCAGCCCAAGACATCTATTCCAAACCAGTTTGCTGGGAAAGACCTGCTTTATCACAGTGGGTTTATACAATCTGCAATTAGAATGGTTAGATATGTCTTCCAGTTAAGTATAACAAAGGGGGAGAAATAGTCATACCTTCTGGGACTATGTTTATCACCACAGAGTATTTAGCAAGGATCAGGTTGCCCATACAAAAATGAGTGGGTTTACATTTCAGTGATTCCACCACAGGAAAAACCTTTTGCATCCGCAGCAGTCTAAGCTCTCCTTGGAATGCTGACAAGAAACATTCACATGACATCTTTAACTGCACAGCTCAAGGCTTCACAGCTCCCGATACACAGACATCATACCTTTGAGGAGTTGTAAAAAAATTCCCCCTTTTTTTCTTAGTTCTACACAATTTTACAAGGACAATGATTACCATGCAAGTAATTGACCAAGGTGGTTTCTATGATGAAAACTCCATCCTCTATCAAGGTATCTGATTTATCAGTGGTGACATAAGCTATTGTGAACCGGAAGGAATATGAAAGAGCTAGTAAAATAAAATTAATTCAGTATTTTTTCAAGATAATGGAGTGTGATTTGACCTGTCCACTCTGGTATATTAGAGTATTAATGAAGTTCTTCATGTCTCTGAATTCCTTATACCAGTGTGGCAGTTTTACACAACGTTCAATGAAATTCACTTACCTCCAGAGCACCTGCCATGAGGGTGGTAAAGCGAAGTGACAGGAAACGTCACCTAAGGTGTAGGTGGGAGAAGCAAAATCATTCACAAATTCTTTAAGCCAAACTCCATGTCAGTTACCCATTGCACAATACAGTAGAGGACAGTTAAAGAGCAATCAATCAATAGACAGCCATCTAACAAGGAGTTGAGATTTAAAGAAATGGTTTGTCTGACCAATAGATGTTACCTGCTAAAATGGATATTTTGAGGTCACTGCTGATGCTGACAAACAAGCAAGGCAACAACAGCCAGTGCTTGGGGAAGGTTATCAGAAGTGTGGATGAAAGGCGAGGAGCAACGGAGCTGGGATTTGGGAAAGGATCTGGGAACTCTTGCTGGAGAGCAGATGGACAGGCACAGTTCACACAAGCTTGATATGCTGGTCCCAGAGGAACACCCAGTCCTTCACATGGAAATCTCTCATCATGAACTTGTTCTTGACACAGGCATGGGATCCTTGTCTCCCCAGTGAGTGACATACCCAACATTGGCCTTCTTATACTAGCAAGCTATAACAAAAGCAGATTATCCAGCGATAAAATAATAGTCATTATTCTCACGCTTATTTACACAATGGTGCTGGGGATAGGCGCTCTGTCCTTGCTCAAACTGTACACTGAGGGAGGAGAAATCTTTCTCCTTACAGCAACCAAAGCAGTAAGAACTTGTCCATTTTAGCCCGCTTTAGCCCTCTGAGGTGTCTAAGGGATCTCCCCTGGCCAGCTGCACACCTTGGCGAGGATTGAAGGATGCGAGCGAGCAAGTATTTTTCTCCGCTGCACTGGGAGGTTGATAAGAGCAGAGGAAGCATTGACCCAGGCAATACTTGGAGAAGTTTCTTTCCTCCTGGTATTCAGAGGATTCAAATTGTGCCAGAGAAGGCTTAGGCTGGGTATTTGGAAAAATTTCTTCACTGAAAGGGTTTTCAAGCACTGGAACAGGCTTCCCAGGGAAGTGGTTGAGACACCATGCCTGGAAGTATTTAAAAGACATGCAGATGTGGTGCTTACGGACAAGGTCCTGCACCTGGGACAGGGCAGCCTTCAGTGTCAATACAGGCTGCAAGATGTAAAGACTTAGAACAGCACTGCAGAGAAGGACCTGGGGGCCCTAGTAGATGAAAGGGATACACAAGCTGGCAACGTGCATTTGCAGACCAGAAAGCCAACTGTATCTTGGCCTGCATCAAAAGAAATTATGCCAGCAGGTCAAAGGAGGTGATTCTGACCCACTGCTGCACTCTGGTGAGACCTCACCTGGAGTCCTGCATCTAGCTCTGGAGCTCTCAGCACAGAAAAGACATGGACCTGTTGAGAGTGTCCATAGGAGGAACACAAAAATTATCAAAGGTGTGAAACATCTCCCTTATGAAGAGGGACTGGGAGAGGTGGGGTTGTTTAGCTTGGAGAAGACTCTGAGGAGACCTTATTGAGGTCTTTCAATACTTAAAGGGGATTTATAAGAAAGAGGCGGAAAAACGTTTTAGCAGGGCCTGTAGCAATAGGTCAAGGAGTAATGGTTTTAAACTAAAAGAGAAGAGGATTAGACCAGATATTAGGAAGAATTCATAGCAGGCTGAGGGTGGTGAAAGACTGGCAGAGATTGCCCAGAGAGGCAGCAGATGCCCCAACCCTGGAAACATTCAAGATCATGTTAGCAGAAATGCTGGCAAATAAACTCTCTCAAGATTCATTTTTGAGTTTTGGGAAGCAAGCAGCCTTTATCGGGCCTGGGCAAGATGAGACAGTGATCTCCATCCATTGTGTGCAGCGAGACTAGAGCTGGGACAGAGCACATTTCCCACTTACAGGCATATGGATAATTTTTCCCAGAAATCTTATGTGTGTTCTATTACTTCCCACTATGTACTTAGTTTTATTATGGGCTTCACAACAGGCAAATCTCTTGTTAATTTGGAGCTTTGGAGCCAACTCCGACCTTGCTGGGGAAAGGCTGTAACAGAGGGGATCGCAGAAGCCTCATCTGCTCAGCACAGATCACACTGAGCACAAGGCATTGTCAACTCCAAAGAGTGAACAGGGTCTGGAAAAACCCTGCTTGGAAGAAAACATGCGATCAGGGGGACATTCTGTGTAACTTTCTAAAAATAAAATTGCTTAGATGAAACTTCATCTTAACTCAAAATATCCCCCTTTTGGTAACAGTGACTATTTCTTGGCTGGGCTGAATCATAGAATCATAGAATAACCAGGTTGGAAGAGAGAGACCCACTGGATCATCGAGTCCAACCATTCCCATCAAACACCAAACCATGCCCCCAGCACCGCGTCCTTTTAGTCCATGAAGGACTGGATGACCTTCATGGTCCTTCCCAACCCAAATCATTCTATGATTTCATGGTTTATTGGTAGCTCGGCAGTGTTAGGTTTACGATGGGACTCGATGACCTTTACAACCCTAAAGACCCTGACCGGGGGGGAAGGGAATGGATGCAGCAGAGCAGTCAATAGGTGAGCGGGTCAGGGGTGATTGACTGAGAGTGGGCGGGGCAACGCGGCGCAGCAGCCAATAGGTGAGCGGAGCGGCTGCTGACCTAGAAGTGGGCGGGACGACGTGGGTGGGCGGAGCGACCGCTGATTGACAGGGTAGTGGGCGGGGCGATCCGGCGCAGTGGCCTATGGGTGAGGTCACTTCCGCTCGCCCTCGGCCCGACCCGGACTGCGCACATGCGAAAGAGGCGGAGCTTCCGGTCTCCCGCCCGAGCGAGCGGTGCCCGGTGGGAGGAGGCATCGGCCATACCCGGGACGTGAGGGCCCTGGTTGCCCCCTCCTCCCCGGAGGTGGGGTAAGGATGGTGGCGCCTTCTAACCACGCGGGCCTCTGAGCGGCCTCCCGCCGCCGCCGCTTCCACCTCGGGGCGGGAGGGGCTGGGGCAAGCGAACATGACCACCCCCGCGGGCTACGAGCACCTGAGGCCGCTGCAGTCGGACGCGCTGCAGGCGAGTAAGGTAGAGAGCGGGGAGGCGCTGCCTGTGCGTGGGGAGAGGGCGGGACGACGCCTTTGCCGCCTCCAAGAGGGTTTAAGGAGATTCCCGAGAGTCCTTGCTCTCCCCTTTCCGGTAGGAGAGCCCTGAGGTGCGAAGGTCGTAGAATTGTAGTCATAGAGTAGAATCATAGAATCACCAGGTTGGAAAAGACCCACTGGATCATCGAGTCCAATCATAGAATGGTGTGTGTTGGTAGGGGCCCTAAAGCCAATCCAGTTCCAAGCCCTGTGCCATGGTCAGGAACACCTCGCATTGCATCAGGGGCTCAAAGCCTCATCCAGCTTGGCCTTGAACAACTCCAGGGATGGGGCAGCCACAACTTCCCCTGCAGCCTGGGCCAGGGCCTTACCACCCTCATCGTGAAGAATTTAATTTCTTACTCATGTATAGTTAAATCTTTCCCTCTCCAACTTAAAGCCATTCCCCCTCCTCCAATCACTACGTGCCTTTATATAAAGACCCTCCCAGCTTTCCTGTAGTCCCCTTCAGGTACTGGAAGGTTGCTATAAGGTCTCCATAGAGCTTTCTTTTTCCAGGCTGAACAACCCCAAATCTCTCAGCCTTTCCACATAACAGAGGTTCTCCAGCCCCCAGATCATCTCCGTGGTGTTCTTTGGACCTGTTCCAACAGTTCCATCTCCTTCTTATGTTGGGGATTCCAGAGCTGGACACAGTACTCCAGGTGTGGTCTCACAAGAGCAGAGTAGAGGGGCAGAATCACCTCCCTCACCCTGCTTCCTTTGATGCAGCCCTGGATACAGTTGGCGTTCAGGGCTGTGAGTTTGGTTGGCAGGCTCATGTTGAGCTTCTCATCAGTCAGCAACTCGGGTCCTTCTCTGCAGGGCTGCTTTCAATGAGGTTGTCTCTCATCTTGTATTGAAACCATGGATTGCCCCAACCCAGGTGTAGAACTTTGCCTAGCCAGGGTGATGCATGAAAAGAGCATTGTGTGGATCTATCTTCCATCATGTTTCACCAGGCTGTGCAGGAAAGGAAAACAGTGATGCTAGTGATGGCACACAGGGATGTTTCACTTAGCTGTGTTACCCACAGTCTCAACCAGGTTGAATAGGTTGTAGCTTTACATGAGAAAACCAGACTGCAACTGTGTATCTTGTTCTCAGAACATCTCTGGTGTTCAGGTAATCTTACATGTGGCTTCCACTGCAACTTTTAGTAATATTATGAGGTAGCTAATAAAAAACAGGCCTACTTTTAATTCTGTAAAGCTTCTTTAAAATGTTTGTTTTTATTAGCCTTGACTGTTGGGCTAAATGTTATTCAGCAGTATCATCTTAAAGCCATGGAAAACTTTACATGTCGTTTTACATTGGTAACTGGAAAATTCTCATTGCTGGAAATGATATTGTAAGAATCAAAGCTTGTTTGGCACAGCTTCTTATGTAGGTCCTTACATGGGTCAACCAGGGTGACGCTTTCCTGAATCTGCTTCGCAGAAAAGGGAAGTCAGGGATGTTGTATTTATTAGCAGCCTTGGCTGTAATGGCCATGGGATATAGTGGAGTTCAAGACTCTGGGTGTATTGAGGTCAGCTCATAGCAGAACACAGAACTTGGACTTGAGGAGAGCAGGATTCAGTACTCCAGCTTATTCAGGCAACAGGTAGCTGAGATGTTAGGGGAGGCTAGCTCATCGGACAACTACAATTTCAACCAAGGAAGGTGGAAATTCAAGTGTACGGTTCTGCATCTGAGCCTGTATGCTGCAGGGGCACAGGCTGGGAACTGAGCAGCTGGGGGACTGCCCTGCTGAAAGGATCCAGTGGTCCTGAGGGACAGTGAACTAAACGTGCACCAGCACTGTGACCTGGGATCGAGTCATAGGAGGCTGTGTGAACAGGAGCATAGCCAGCAAATCAAGGGAAGTGATTCTTCTCAATTTGGCATGTATTAGGGGGCTCCTAGAATGCTCTGTCCATTTTAGGCTGTTGATAAACTGCTGAGCAGCCCTTCAGCACTTACAGGGAAGGAAGAGAGGTGCAACTTCACTGTGAGGAAGGACAGGCAGACAGTGGAATAGGTTGCCCAGAGAAGCATAGCCTCCATCCCTTGACCCTCTTGGATAAAGCCATGAGTAAACTGCTATGATCTAATGATCTTTTCTTGTTTGGAGTGGGAGGCTGGACCAAAGGCATTCTTGGATCTCTTCCAACTGGACTGAGTCCGAATTTGAAAATGTTCTTTCTGTTAGTTGGAATGACTGGTAGAATGAATCATAGAATCACAGAATAACCAAGCTGGAAAAAACCTACGAGATCATCGAGTCCAACCATTCCTATCAAACACTAAACCATGACCCTTAGCACCTTGTCCACCCGTGCCTTAAACACCTCCAGGGA
>WAAB01023952.1:0-13424 GCA_013389865.1 Piaya cayana | reverse complement strand
TGTCAAAGGCTTTGCTGAAGTCCAGGAAGACCACATCCACAGCCTTTCCCTCATCCAGCAGACAAGTCACTTTGTCATAGAAGGTGATCAGGTTAGTTTGGCAGGACCTGCCTTTGGTAAACCCATATTGACAGGGCCTGATCACTCAGTTCTCTTGCAAGTGCTTCATGATAGCACTCAAGATCACCTGCTCCATGACTTTCCCTGGCACTGAGGTCAGACTGACAGGCCTGTACCACACTTGTAACTGGCCTCTAGCTGGATTTAACACCATTTAGCTAGGCTCTTTGTGTCAGTTTCTTGACCACAGCAGACTACAAAATAGTTGTAATACTATCTAATAGCAATGTTTCCTCTGTATGTGAGCTGTTACGTGGAACAGCTGAAGCTTGTATTAACACAGTTCATGCAGGTATCTGTGTTGTGACCATTGCCAGAGCATTGGGGACTTCAGTAGTATTCCTGCTTTCTAAAATAGTGGGAAATGTGCTGAGATTCAGGACTGAAAATTCTGGCATGATTTAATGAGTATATATTCCATCTATCCAGCGACGCTCCTTCACCATAATATCTGTTGGGTTGTCAGCACTCTGATGGCTGTAGCGTCTAGAGTTGATTTGGGATATCTTCTGGAGAAGCTTTCTGTGTAGGTAGCATTTTGTGCCAATTACATTTTTTTGTTTTTATTCCAGCAACCAGCGACCAATCTGAATGCATGTGATCAGATGCAGATTGCGAGAAGTAAGTTGCTGTGTCCTATGGGTGAATAGTATTCTTGAAGTATTTGGTGGGGTTTTTTTACAATGCTGAGTATATGCAAATGAGAAATTGTTGTCTACTTAATACAGGCAGTGCAGGAGGAAGGCTGCACGCTACATGAAATAACAGATATGAAACTACACAGTCTTTGTAGTTTCTCCCCTTTAAATCTGTTGGAAGAATACCTTCCCACTGCTATGAAGAAAATAAATAATGGGAAAAGTGAGTTAGAGAAAACTGAAACATAATGTTGGCAAACATTGGTTTTTTAAGTGGTATTAGCAGTTGTAAATACAAATGAGTGAATTTGCATTGTGGATTGTTTTTTTTCTCTTTTTCTCACCAATTGAATAATCTCTCACATCTCACAGTAACACATTGCACAGCTAGAGTTGTTGAACCTGTAACTTCATGTAAAAGAGTGTGTAGTCTTGCAGCCATGGAATGAGGGTGAAATACTATGAGTAAAAGTGAAGGTCTTGTTCATCCTGGTATAAACACTGAAGATTGAAGGGAGTGTTTCCTGGGGAAGTTTCCTTACACATGCATCCATGTACACAAACACACAAGTGTTCTCTTGAAGCATTAGGCTGGAATATTACTCAGTGACACAGTTTGATAATACATGAAATACCTAGTTTGCTTTACAGGAGAAAAGACTTTTTAATGGTATTTTTATGGAATACTTTTTTATGCTTTATTGATACATAAATAAAAATCTAAAGTTCAACAAGCTGTTCATCATAGCTTTTCTGCTGTTTCAGCAAATGTGCTGGTAATAGATAGACATAGCACAGGAATCTCTCACACCTGTGGTGTCCTGGTGTCTGTAAATCTTGTTCACATCAGTAAATTAAACAATGACATCACCAGCTCTTTTGCCAAATAGTACAGTCAGAGTTTGTCCATATATTAAGTTCTCAGACTTCAGAACAGATTTGTTGCATCCAGGCTGAAACTTTCCCTGAAGCCAGGCTAACTCCTGAACTGGGTCTGAATGTTACCTGGGAGATCTACTGGTTATTAATGTGGGCCAAAAGGGTTTTAAAAAATTTTGCAACGGTATCGTGGACCAGATGATAGAGCCACAGTTCTCTGGCAGCACCATGACTCCATCTATAGTTAATCAAAGGTTTCATTGGTATTCATTCAGTAGTCTGAGCTCGTGTCCTACAGAACCTACAGTTGCAGAGTTGTTAATGTCCATACTGGCAGTCTGAAGTCATGAATGTTGAAAATGAAGATGCATGCTTGCTACTTAGATACAATCTGCACAAACAAACGAAGGTATATGCAGTTAATAGATTTGATATGATGCCCTTGCAATGTCGGTGTTAGTAATTGCATTTCTTTCAGACTTTTATCTTCATTGTTACTTTGTCACTAATGTGTTTTTAAGGAACAGTTCATACTTTTGTAGTAGTTTACCCTTAAATATTCTGTCAAAATTTTACAGAAACTACGCAAGTCAAAAAGCCTCGATTTGATGTGTCCTTGGTTTATTTGACCCGACAATTCATGGAACTTCTCAGAGTGGCTCCGGATGGTGTCCTTGATTTGAATCAAGTAGCGACAGTGCTTGGAGTACGAAAACGAAGAGTGTATGACATCACCAATGTGTTAGATGGAATCCGCTTAATTCGGAAAAGATCTAAGAATCGTATTGAGTGGATGTGAGTTGGCTTTGAAACCTCTAGTTTCTGAAACAATGAAACCCAGTGACATTGAGTAATGTTTATGATGCTGAGAATACTTCTAAGCATGTTTAATTACTTTTGCTAGATAAAAACATTTTAAGTTCTTCTGTATCCTTAGGCTGTCTGAATTACTATTTTAACAAGTATCGAGTGCAGAAGCACAGTAAACCGTACTTTAGCAGAGTAAAGGATGCCAGGCTATTTTCTACCAGTATCCTTTGTGTTCAATAAACAGGCACTTATTTTATATAAACATACTAGACAATTTTCATGTTCTTCTAGAGGTTCTAATCTTAGCCACCTTGCTGCAAGACCATCAGAACAGCAAAACCTTGAAGATGAAATTTCTACCTTGTCTACCATGGAAGCAGCTCTGGATGAATTAATCAAGGATTGTGCTCATCAGCTACTTGAACTAACAGATGACAAAGAAAATGCAAAATATCCTTTTAATTCTTGCATTACTTTAACACATGGGTTTTGTTTGAAAATACATGGGTATCTATTGATAGGTACAGGTTGGTACCACAGGTATGCAGTAATACTTGATAATGGGCTTTATCATAGGAAACTTACTGGTTATTTTATATTACTGTATATTACTCATGTGCCCTGCTTTGCAGTATCATGTGCAACCTGACCTGTACTCAGCACAATGCTACTTGCTGTGTGATATTTCCAATGCATTAGCCTTAGTGCCCTGGCTATCACCTTGCTCTTGCGTTACAGAGTTTACTTTCAGGGGCAGGTCTTGAGTGAAACTGAGTTGCTTAGTGAGATGAGAGAGAAGTACCAAAACACTTACAGTGGACTGTTGCCAAGAAGATGCAGTGGGGCATGGGTTGTGTCCTAATACTGTTCTCTCTCTCCTAGGAGAGGATCCAGTGCTGTCTTACCTTTCAGATGGGCTTTCAGAAAAGGGATGTCTTTTTGTATGACGTAAACATTGGATTTTGGCTTTCAGTTACAATAGAGTAATACTTGGCTGTACTGAGTCTGTACTCAGATTAAATAGGCCCATTTTCTGTATGACATCACGAAAAGTTTTCATTACACCTTGTCTGTTCTGGTTAAGAAATAAGATTCCATAGTTTCCCAGGAAATTATTTACATGTATGGTTTTTACAAAACAAATAATTTCTATGGGGCAGTATTCCATTTTCTTTTTAGACTTATGACAGCATCTGTGAAAACCATTTGTCACTTGGGGGTGGGAGGTTAATGCTGAATGCTGCTTTTTTTTTTTAAGCTTTTTGCTTCCTAGAAATAAAGAAAAAAAGTTTTCCACTTGTCAGCTAATATTTAATTTACAAAGCTAGTGTTTAAGTAGCTCCTCTGAACTCTTTACCACTTTTCTTAAGTTGGTATTTAGCTTAAATGTATCTTAACATCATGGTCTTTGCTTTTACCCATTACCAAATTACTTTCCAGAATCCTTGACCAATGTATACACTAGCATATGTGACCTATCAAGATATCCATAGCATTCAGGCATTTCAAGAACAGATTGTGATTGCAATCAAAGCTCCAGAGGAAACAGAATTGGAAATACCAGTTCCTAAAGAAGTAAGTTTTATACAATAAAATCTTAAGGGAACAAAAGTGCAAAAATGAAATCTGAATAAATTCATCATTCTTGCATTCCACTAAGCAATGATATAGGCATAATACTCTAAGAAGCCTTTTTGCAGTGTTTGTTTTGTTTGTTTACCTAAGCTGTTAAACAACAAACATATCTGAGCTTTAGTTTAGTTGGTTGGATGTTTTTTTCTTGGAGGTCGGGGCTGTGCTCTATCTTCAACTCTTGGTACAACATATGTCCTGCTCAGGTCATATGAGAGTTGTAGCTTTGCCCTCTGCACCCAGTCACACTGCACCTGTGCCTCTGTACAGGGGACCTACTCTTTAAAGGAGTGCTGTAAAAGATGGAAAATGCTGGAATAAAGCTTAAGATAGCAAAGGCAACTTACATGCTCTTTTCCTTTTGCATGTGGACTTTTTATAATGTTGTTAATTGTGTAAAAATCAAATTTGCCTTGCTATATGCACCCAAAGGGAGGCAGTACTGTAGGAAAAGGAGATACGAATCAATAGAACCAGGAGACTTGGATCCATTGCATAGATTTATGGTGGTTTCACTGGTAAAAAGAGCTGGCTGTTGTGCTGTGGGGATGACAAAGATAAGATTTCAGAGGCTTCCTGAAGCAACGTAAGGCAGGATTTAAAAAGCCGTACTTTAGAGAGAATTGAATTGTCTCTTAGTTGCCCATAAAATTTTATTTCCTTTGTGTCTGGCAGTGTAATAGCTGCTGACTGAAAACTGTAAAAGCAATAAGGTTATGTTGTTTTTCCATATTATTAAAGTTGCTTGTCCTTTGATTTGTTTTCTGACTCATGGCATTGACCTCTCACATTTTTAATTTTGTTACTCTTCCTAAACATATAGTAAATCTCCGTCATATATTAAAAGGTTAGTAAAAAAATGAAGCAAAGATTCATTAAGTGCTTGTACATCAAAAATGAAACCTTGCTAGCTTAGTGATGCTTAATAAATTTGCCTGCAAATGTATGACATTGTCATAATTTATGTGGAACCAGTAACACAATTTTAAATGGACATAATGTACCTATATTTGTTCTGGTCTTAATCTGCTGTCTTTAAAATATGTACAAAAACAGGTAACTGGTATGAAGACCTGTTCTTTGGTTTATATGCAAGTTCCTGTTTTATAGGATCACATAAAAGTACATGTGAGGAGCACAAAAGGACCTATTGATGTGTATCTTTGTGAGGTGGAGCAGAAGAAGCCAGGTGCCAAACCCTTTGAGGATATGGATAGTGTTACATCTGAAACTGAGCCTTCAGTTCCTCCTGATGAAGGTAGTGTCTTCCATTTACATTTTTATCCCCATGTAATTTCTTTGTAAGACCGTGGTACCATTCTGATATGGTTGAAAACTGCACTGTACTAATATAATTTTCTGAGCATAGTTTGCAGGCTTAGATGTGGAGGAGTATGGAAAATGCCTGAAAGAGAAGCCTGTGCTGTTGTGTTAGCTGACAAGAGCAGGAGGTCAGAATCAGGCATATGTGCACATGGCAAGGCACTCCTGTTCCCTGATCTTTTCATCCTTTCGCTCCTTACTGGTTTCTTCTTGGAGCTGCGCTCTGCGGATGGAACATTATGTGTCAGTTCTCAGCTGCTTCAATGCGGAGTCCAGCAGCTCAGCTGAAGTAGTTGTCCTTAGAGTTAAGATGCTGTTTCAAACAAGAGTGTGCTGCTCTTGCTCACTACTGCCCTGTCTGAGGGAAGGCAGACAGAAGAGAAGATGTAGCAGTTAGATCTCCTAAAACAAGATTGGCTGCAATATAGTCCCTCAAGACCCAGTCCTGCAGGATGATGTGATTTAAAACTAAATGTGGCAGGAATTGCAATAGCTCAGAACACTGAAGATAAATTATTTTTAGCAGTGCTGCTTTATAATTGAGGGGAAGAGTTTGACTTCTTAATCTTAGGCATTCTTTTACTTCATTTTGCTTGTGAAATGATCAGAATCATATTTTCTACAATGACAGTAATTTTTTTTTTAACTTTCCTTTCAAAGTGGTATCACCGGGGCAAGAAAGATACAAACCACCTGAGTTGGAAGACTAATTACAACTCAAAAATCTAATACAGAATGTAAATATCTGTGTTATAGAGCTTTTCCAAAGCTGTTTAGATCTGCAAGCTTACTAACCTGAAAAGTTCCAGTGTTTTAAATTTAAAACAGCAGTGGGTTGGTTGAGTGCTTTTGCAGGATTGCTTATCTTTCCAAGTCAAGACAACAGTTCCTAGAGATCTTGTTGGAGCTTTGTTTTCATAATTGCATGTGATCTACAGAGCTTTGGGAAAATGTTATTTTTGGCTTATGAAATAATTTCAGTGGGTGGAAAATACAGGTAATCAATTACTTCTAAAAGTGAAGGTTTGAAAACTATTTCTGGAAGGATCTGCAATCCTTATGAGAATGTATATAATAAAGAAATGCACTTTTCAGTCCTGAGGCTGCACTACTACCAAGCAGAATTGTCAAATACAAAGGTAACAAAGAACTGGTGTATCAGATCAGCGAAAAGGAATGAGATGTAAATATCATGAGTTATGCCTTACGGTGCCTGGATGCTGTTTGTATTGTTTGCAATCCAGTGAATTATGGTATCAACACTGAAATTAAACAATGGGGCATTTTGTATATATCTGTATCATATCAAGGTAGTTACTGATGTAGATTTATTGAGATGGATTGCATTTCTGCCTTTGTACAGCAAAGAAATAAAATAAGCTTATAAAAATATGAAATAGTCTCATGAAACATGGGTTTGTCTTTGTTGGAAATCACAGGGTAGTTACAAACATTGATGTTTTAAATCTGTTACGTGTGGTGCTGGTGGTCGGCAGTTGGATCTGATTCCTGTGATGCCAGAGTACCTTAGCAATTTTCAGAAGAAATAGTTCTTGATCATCATATTTTAAATGGTCCCTTCCAGTTTCTGTTCAGCACAGCTTTAGCCTAGTACTGTGATCTCTTTGTGGCTTTAGTTTGCTGAAATATATCAAATACTTGAGAACTACATCTGTATTCTTCCTCCTTTAGTATCTTTAAAATAACACTTCAGAGTTTTGAGACTGGTTTTTCTGAGTGGATTATGTGTCGCTGTACAAACATAGCACTGTGCTCATTTCACTGCAGTACTGAAAAGTGTACTTCACAGTTTCTGGGGTAGGGAGTGGGTGTCTTAAGTCAAACTCCAGCTCCTTGTTTTCCCACTCAGATGGTATGAACAACTCTCTACCTACTCACAGGTAATAAAGATAATAACCTACTGGAGTTTCAGCCATCAACTCTGCAGCTACTTTGAAAGGGTGTTGTGAAATTAAATGCTCTATAGTCTACTACTAAATGCAAATAAGATAGGCAGTTGATATGGGAGACCATAGATAATACCTAATTATATTAGACTTCAGATATACCTAATTATACTAGACTTTAGATATACGTAATCTATGAGAAGCCTGAGAGGAGATCTCATTGCCCTCTATAACTACCTGAAAGGAGTTTGTAGAGAGGAATGAGCTGGCCTCTTCTCCCAAGTTACAGAGGATGGGACAGGACAAGGGGGAATGGCCACAAGCTCCCCAGAGGAGGTTCAGACTGGACATTAAAAAAAAAAATCACAGAAAGGGTCATTGGGCATGGGAACAGGCTTTCCTGGGAGGCGGTTGAGTCACCATCCCTGGAGATATTTAAAAGATGGGTGGATGAGGTGCTTAAGGTATGGTTTAATGGTTGATAGGAGTGGTTGGACTCAATGATCCTGAGGGTCTTTTCCAACCTAGTGATTCTGTAATTATAGATTGAGAGTTAATCCAGTTTTCTACAAGGTTAACTAGTTCTGCAAAATGCATAGTTACAGTGTGCAAATTGTGTGAAACATGAGCCTGTGTCAAAACCATCTTGACTTCTTGTGTATATGCTACCAACTTCCAGCTGTAGAATATAGTATGTTATTTTTCCACATCTCTAAAATGCAAACTATGGGCTGAGCTGTTACAATAATAAATAAAGGCAAAGTGAAAGCATATTTCACACGCAGATCACAGTAAGAATGGAGAAGGTGCTGCTCCAATGAAGCTGGGGGCTAAATAAAGAAATCCTGCTCAGAAAGGCTGTCCTTTTACTACAGTGTCTGGCTTCTTTTGAGCCAGCAAACTTGCTATTTGATTTTTCACATTGCTGTTCTCTTTTGGGGGCAGGAGAGAGACCTGTGTGTAGGTGAAGTTATCAATCGCCCTACGCTGCTTAAACAATGTGGCATGACATTTGCTGTGAAACATGCAAAAATCTCCAGCACCAACTAATCCTGAAGGCTGTGTGCTAGGGTGGGATTTTGTTAGGTGATGATACCAAGTTTTGAACTGTGGAATAATAAGAAAGTGTTCTTTTATGAAATAAACATCTAATAATTGTTAAGGAAGTCTGTATTCAAAAGCAGAACATAACTTTATTTAATTGAAACATTAGAATTTTTGTTTTGAACAAATCACTAGTGATTGGTGAGGCACTGGCACAGGTTACCCAGGGCAGTTGTGGCTGCCCCATCCCTGGAGGTGTTCAAGGCCAGGTTGGATGTGGCCTTGGGCAGCCTGATGCAGTGGGAGGTGTCCCTGCCCATGGCAGGGGGGTTAGAACTGGGTGACCTTTAAGGTCCCTTTCAACCCAAACTATTCTATGATTCTGGATTTTGAAGTCAAGCTACACAATTATCACAGTGAAATGGGGGAAAGGTGTAATATGGCAGTTCAAGTATAATTATTTTCTCAAGTTCTTTTTATTGTTTTAATAATGCACCTTCAATGGAACAAGGGGCTTTTTGACAAACTACCTTGTTGCTTCTCAAATACGGTGTTATCCACTTCTGTGTTGGAAACAATGTGCTCAGTAGGCTTCCCGGCTGAAAAGATTAGACTTGGACTTGAGGAAGAGTTACTGACTGATGCTGAACTTGAATACAAGCTACAAGCTCACTTAAAAAGTAAACGTCATGGGATCTTGCTCTGCATGTATGTAATACTGCTTTTCTTCCCCCTAAAGTTTATTAAAGATTAAAGTTCTTTTACTTAGTCCATGTCTGTCCATTTTCAGTGTGTTTGTCTGTGTAAGCACTTCCCATGGCTATTTGAGGAGTCTCTAATAAATTAAATAGCTCTAATAACATTTTTGTCTTCCGTCAATAAGAACAGCTGAGATTCCAAATGCATTCATCAGCAATAGCTTCAGCCAGGATCCATCATTATAGAATGGCCTGGTTTGCTGACTGTGCAGCTGGAATAAACACCATGGGTTGCCAGTTCAGCCCCTTGCATGGTACAGGAACTTGTCAGAGTTTTCATTTGTCAATTGCAGGTTTTAAATAATGTGATTTGTGAAAAAAAAGTTTAAATGATGATCTGGAAAGCACTTAAAAGCAAATTCCTTCATTTCAAATAATCCATTTTGTTGTGTGTGAGGAGCCTCATTTACAAGCATAATTGAATTACACTGATTTCAAAAGTCATATTAGCTCTTGTAATTTCCAGTGGTGAAGTCAGCCTGCCTGCCAGATAATCTGTTGGTCCTGAACAGCTGGAGTTGACTGGAAGCTTTAAACCTTTCTGTGTTCCACGATCTCAGTATACAGGCTGGCTCTGGCATTGTGCTGCGACTTAAGTTTCACTGCTGAAGTGTTTATCCGGAGCAGTCATCTGCTATTTTTGGTTCCACTTCTGATCTGCCAAGGGTAATTTGTGAGAAGTGTGTTGAAGCTAAAATAACATCCATTACACTTGGTTGCGTACAGTTTGTATAAGTCTACATGAGTTCCTGGGACAGTTTGTAGATTTTAATGCAAATCCTGCACAAAACTGCTTTTAGGGTAACACAATATTCTTTCCAGACATACAAGCAATTTTGATGTTACATCTGTCATTTTCTAAGTAATTATGTTTTTCTTTTATTTTTCTTTCCATCTATAACCATAAAAATGCCACAAGCAGGTTACAGCAGGAACTCTTGCTTCTCTAACACACAGCCAAAGCACATATGAAAACTATAACAAAAATTGCTATATCAATTTTCTTGGAAGTTAGGAAGGTGTCAGGTCAGATAAAAAGTTTCAGCAAGCTCAGAAAGGGAAAAGCTGGTTTTATATTTATTTTCATTATAGGGCACACAAATTCTTAGGAGGCTTGCTGGTTCTGAAATCCAGGATAACATTTGTGTGCACAAACTGTGACCTCAACATTAGAAGAGTTCATTTCTAAATGTGAAAATAAAACTTAGCTGTCAGAAGAAAAGTTCAAAGACCAGTAAGAACATTTTAGAAGTTATTTGGATTATAAAGTTTTAAAGGGGGTTGTAAATGAGAGATGGGCCCAAGCCCTTAAGCTCAAGTTAAGAGGCAAATACCTGCAAACTTGAAGAGTAAACCAAGGTCAATAGGCCCCATGTTTATGATACCAGTCATTGACAGCAAAGGTTGAAGCCAGACACAGACTTCTCCAAAGATCAAAACTTCTGGCTGAGATTTAGTGTGACTAAAATATTTGAGAGAGAGCTGGGATTGCAACAGAAGAATTCTGGATCTGGAAACACCAGCAAAGGGGGAATTTCCCTACATTAATTGTAGCGGTAGCTGTTTGTAGGCAGTTCCCTAGCTCTGTATTTTCTTCACAAACATGCGAAAAGAAATTCTTGAACACAGGTACCCGTAGGAAAAATATCTGATTAAATATTGTAAGTAGTCAATTTTTTGCGTGCCATCTGGAATGAGGGAAGGCAGTAAGTGGTCTTGAAAAGGAGGATTCACAGTGTCTCCAATGCTGTTATTGATGTCTTTCTGCAAACTGTGATGAGACTGTCTTCTGACAATCTCATCTGCTAGATCGTACTCTGTGCTCTTGTTCAGAAGTGTCCAGAAAACAAACTGTATGTAGAATAAATAAACGAAGGAAAGAACTCCCATTTTTCCCTGGTGAGGCTCATGACCTTTCAGACCATTTGTTCCTGACCATTCAGCAGCTTGGTAAGTACTCGGAGTAACACCAGACACTCTGCTTTTAGCTGGGCACTCAAGGATCAATCCAAGCTTCCTGGAAGTTAGCTGTGATCTCTTCACGATCCCTAAAGCACCTACAAAACCAGGGAACAATACCTACACATTGCCTCCATCTCTTACTCTAAAGCAGGTTGCACAGAATTCACAGTCAGGAGCAGAAAACTGAGATTTACTTGATAACGTGACTCCCTAGAAATCATCAAAGAAACCTTTTACCAAGCAGTGTTCTCATTGCCAATATCAGTTACTCCTTTAGTTTTGTGTAATAACCAGCTTCTCATAGCAAAAGTCCCCTTGGTGTTGGAGACAGATTTAAGCTTAACAGCCCAGCAATGTGTGCAAAGCCTTCCAGCTGGTGAGGAGCTATCAGAGATGATGATTTCTGTCCTTATTCAGCTGCAGGTAAAACAAACACCTGTAAAATGATACCAAATAATTCCATCCTGGGAAAATGTTCAAGAGAACTGCAGAGATTTGCCTCAAGAACTGCAGGATCAATTCTTCCAGTGATTACAAGCTTCAAAATGAAAGCAAAACACTGGGAAATTATTAGTGTTGCTTTTGAGATCAAACAAGTTTTAATTGCAGATTTTGCTTTGAGAACTGAATAAAGAGATAAGTACAAATGAATTGCCAAAGGTGACACAGAGCTTGGCAGTCTCAGTGCACAGATCAGAGGGTCTGATTTGTTTGGAAAGCATCAAGAACACCAACAGCCCTGAGTGGCAGAACAGCATAGAAGGAAAGTATGGATTGATGTGTTTTTATTGATGAATGATATATTTCATCCATTCTGAAAGGCTCCAGACTGTACTGAAAATTTACCACAAATTGAAGCTCAGGAATCTCATTACTTTTTACAAAGGAATTAAATTTGTGACATTAAGTGACATCTTCGTACATTCTTAAAAACAAGTATCTTCCACGTGAAAATATCTTTTATTCATGATCTGTAAAATACTGAGCTGTTACACATGGAGAATATAGACTGTTGTAGTGGGACAGAAGGGGTCGGAAGGCTGTCCAGATATTGTCTGTATGCTATGTGTCTGTCCCCAAGGATGCATTATCTAGAAATGAAAACAAGACAACAATGATTGTTTACAGAGATGCTGCCTGAAAATTCCTCAGGCATCTATGCTCCTCTACTGGCTTTATGCCAATGGACGATGTCTTTAACTGACAAGTGGGAGCTACTTTAGGGGGTAAATCTGCAAAACAGTGGTTATAGTCTGGAGAGAAAACTATTAATAGAGTTGTAAAGGGGGGGAAAATATCACTCCAATGCTGCTTAAAAAGTTTTATCACACAATCATAGAAGAGTATGGGTTGCCGCTTCTTCGGCGGCACCCGGCAGCAGGACAGTGAGGTCTGTGGTGGGGCGGACATCTTGAGGCGGTGGGTGCTTCCCTGAGCCGGGAAAATCCCAGGAAAACACAGGCGGGGGCGGGGTCCTGACAACCGGCACAGACACGTGGGTCCCGCGCGCTGCCTGACGGGAGGGGGTGGTCCCGGCGGCTACAGTGAGAGATTTAAACGGTCCCCGGGAGCACCGCGAGGAGGAGTGTGGCAGTTAGAGCGGGCGGGGTGCAGAGTGGGCCCAGAGACTAGACAGAAGACATCCTCACCACAAGAAGGATGTTGAGGCTCTGGAGTGAGTCCAGAGAAGAGCAATGAAGCTGATGAAGGGGCTGGAGAACAGGCCTTATGAGGAACGGCTGGGAGAGCTGGGGTTGTTTAGCCTGGAGAAGAGGAGGCTGAGGGGAGATCTCATTGCTCTCTATAACTACCTGAAAGGAGGTTATAGAGAGGAGGTTGCTCTCCTCTTCTCCCAAGTGACAGGGGACAGGCTGAGAGGGAATGGCCTCAAGCTCTGCCAGGGGAGGTTCAGGCTGGACATTAGGATAAAAATTTTCCCAGAAAGGGTCATTGGGCACTGGAACAGGCTACCCAGGGAGGTGGTTGTTTCACCTTCCCTGGAGGTGTTTAAGGCACGGGTGGATGATGTGCTGAGGGACATGGTTTAGTGTTTGATAGGAACAGTTGGACTTGATGATCCGGTAGGTCTCTTCCAACCTGGTTGTTCTATGATTCTATGAAGACCATGGTGGCCACCCAGCAGAGGATTAAAGCTGCCCCAGGTGCTGCAGCAGGCACGATGGATGCTGCCACCCAGCCACAGCTGCAGTGGGTGCTTGCAGCTCCCCAGACCCTGAGCTGCAGGCAGTGCCCCTCTCCCACACCAGCTCATGTCTCTGTTACTGTTACTGGCGTTACCTTGTGAAAGCTGCATTCAAGTGTGGGAACTCTGTCCTATGGTGGAGGAGTTA
>WAAB01023950.1:0-10283 GCA_013389865.1 Piaya cayana | reverse complement strand
TTTTCACCTGCTGACATGCCAAAATGTCTTTTTTCCCCTGAAGACAAGCTGCAAGAGATGACTACCCTGGAAATTACATTTTAGCTCCAATGAATCACATTTTCCAGCTTGAAGGCAGTCACAGCAGAAATGCTGTGTGCCCGAGGACTATTTAATGCTAAAAATAATGCTCGGAGGGGCTGGGAGTGGCTCCAGGGGTGCTCAGATGCTGTTTAGATGTACCTCAATCTCCCAAAAGGCCACAATCATCCTTGTATTTTCAGTTACCCAGAGGCTTTAGCAAAGGACGTTTGGGCTCCCCTTTAAAAGATTCACCCACAATTACAGGCTTCTCCCAGCCACGAACTATCTTAAGTCATCTGAGAAGTAACGTCCATCCATCCATCCTCTCCTGCTGGCTTTGCCCAGTTAAAAGATGCTCCATCTNCAGGCTCATGAACACCTGGATGTGACACCGGTGCCACCGTTCCTCTGGGCTGGAGCTGAACAGGACTGAATAACAGACCAATTGTCTTGATACTCTCACATAATTCACCTTAACATTTTCTTTCTCGACATGGTTTCCTGTTTCTTTTGTCTTCTTCATGTTCTACTGTTGGGGGAAATTATGTTTTCAAATGTGAGATGAAAGGGACTTGGTGAGTTGCAGACAATTACACTGAATGTTTTCCTTTCTCGGATATTTACACGAGCTGTTAATTTTATTTTCTTTTAGCTATGGAAGCTGGAACTTCAAAATTAATCACTTGGCTTGTTTGTTTGCAAGAGATCCTCCGATTTAATTATTTAAAAGAATTATGAATCGAGAACAATGAATAAACACGCGTGGCAATTAATAGATTCTTTGTTGAAGCCTCCTATGTAGCCAGATGGCCCAGCGATGCATGTAAATACAGCATTTATTTCATTTTGAAATCTGAATATTGAATAAGAAATTAGATATTTGCAGCTGAAGACCTCACCAAATGTTCAGGCTAATTCAGAACAGGATCGGGGAATAGATTATGCGCTGACATATGGAAATAAATCCAGGGGCCTCTTCAGAGCCAACAACATAGTTTAACACATGAGCTCGACACGAATGCTCGATAGGCATGGAAGAAAAATATTTGTCTCTCTGAACCTCTCAATCATCCCTTTTTAGTTCAGAAGTATTTATTTTGTCTCACTAGCTGGAGCTGCTGGTGCAGCTCACAAACCTCGCGGGTGGTTACCAGCCTCCCGTTCTTACTCGAATGCTCCAAACAGAAACTGTTTACGAGTCGCTCACACTGAGAGATGGTAGAGTTGGACGGAAAAAACAAGGCAAACAGAACAGCACGGAAGGTACATTTGTGCTCTGACATGCCGGCTTCCCTGCTTTTTAAGACGTATTTTTTTTAAGTAAAAGAACACAACATGTATCGGAAACCCAGATGCTCAAATGCTGCTGCTGTGACATGTTTGCAAATAACCACATCAACAACAGTCGCTCAGATAGCGATCGCTGCGGTTTAACGGCCGAAGAGAACACACATGCCTTGAAGTCATTGATAAATAAACCCATGGATGCACCATAAAACTGATTTTTTCCCTGCCCACGTTAATAGTAGAAAAGTAAATACGACTGTGACCTTTCCGCAGCTCAGTGGAGTACCAGCACTCTAATTAATTGACTCTGTGCGTTATCCAGAATCCGTTACCACAGTGACCCTGGGAAGGTAATTTATGTACTTGGGTAGAAAGAGCCAATTCTCATCTTGCTCTAACTGGCATAAATCAGGCACTAGTGAGGGTACGTCAGGGTTAAGGCACAGAATTGAGAGGAGCAGCAGGTCCCACAGCTGCAGTCGCAGCTTCCGCAGCACCCTGGTCCCTCCAGCCAGGATCCCAGGGATGCTCCAGAGGGCTGGGAGAGAGCTGAGCAGAGGGAATTGCTCTGACCGCAGGGCGCCCTGTCAGCAGCCGAGCAGGTGGGTTGTTCTCAAAGGGGAAGGAGGAAATTACTCCTGTGACAGAAGCTTTCTAAGCCTCTCTCAGGTTTTATATTTAAGAAGATCGGGTTTTGGTGTATTAACACCTCTCAGCTTTCACAGCATCTGTAGGGGAGCAGCCTGTCACCACAGGCACAGGTCAAACCCTCAACTTGCAGCAGCTTTTCCCAGGGGATAGAACAGAAAAATGCCACTAAGGGGTGAACCTAAGCTGGCTCCAGACTCCAGAGGGTCCCACCTGACTTCCCTGGGTACAGAATCACAGAATCATCGGGCTGGAAGAGACCCACTGGATCATCGAGTACAGCTCACACAGTTATTTTCTAGGCTTCGTAAGCACAAGAGATCTTGGTGCTTGGCACCTTGTAAAGAGCCAGTGACATTTCCTTGCCTGCTGCTTCCTAGAGCTCTGCACAATTACTGTTTCAATTAATCACTCAGGAACTCATATTTACTCGTGCTGCAAAGGCATTTATGGCTCTGCAAATTTCACATGGAATCTGAGGAATCAGACGAACGCTGAGACAAAGCAGACAATTAAACTGCCCAACATCCCCCTTTTCCAGACGACAGAAATCACAGACAACACAGTGAAGTTGAAAGATTGGGTCCCCTTGATGAAGTTCTAACCTTACAGATCCTAAACTTTTCATCTTCAGCAGAGCTGAGCTCTTCAACATGATCAGCTTCATCTGCTCTTCAGCCCCCAGTTGTCTACCTGGGATGTGCAATAACATTTACCTACTTCAAAGAAAACGATGATGTTTAATTAAGGACTGTTAAGCCACTCGAGATGCTCGATGGCAAAGTTTATTTTTTTTATTATCAGAATGAAGAGCCCTTAATGAGTAAAAATGTAAATGCTGCCAATAAACTCACATATGCGAGTCCATCCAGCTTTTCTGTGAGATGATTATTTCCTATCAGTGCTGAGTGAAGCCTCTTCACCTGCTGAGCTCCCCCCTGCAGCCACCGCTGCCCCCGGGCTGCACACGCATCCCTCCGTGTCCAACAACCAGCTGGCGGAGCAACGTGGTATTTAGTGCGTGTTTTCATGTTTAATGACATATCGCCTCATCAGACAAGCTTCAAGCATCCTCAGCACTTAGTGATGCAACAAGAACAGCTCAAATTAAGACAGAAGCAGCTAGAACTGAAGCGCAATTGTGGCTTTGTGGCAGAAGTGACCCCAGCTCCCATCACCAGGGCGCCTTGGGTTCGTGGTTAAAGATGATTTAACCTTCCACAACTGCAGGAATCTGTCTGAGCATGTTATGCTCTCTCTGCAATCAAGCAAAATTCAGTAGGCTGGGTTAGGGCAGCAGAGAAGAGGCTGTCCAGGACATCGATACCTACTGAGAGGGTGAGACAGAGACCTGAAACATCGCATACATTAACAGTCTGAATTCCTCCTGCCAGAGGTTCCCTCACCAGCCACACAGCTCGCTGTGAACACTGCATCACGGTGTTCTCTCTACCACAAATACTGACCTGGTTAGCCCAACTCAGGGCTAAATCCCTAAATTCCCACCTAGTCTCCAGGCACAGCTCAGCTGGTCCAGCCGCCGCCTCAGTTACACCGACTGCCCTGCTGAAACACTGTGAGGGAAGGTGTCACACCGGAGAGGAGGTTAAAGGTTGTGTTTTAATCCTAGTAATGCTTGTAGACTACAATAAAGACAAAATTCCATGCGTCAAGTCATGCCCGAGCACTCACTGAAGGAAACAGAGTTTGCAAGAAATGGGTCAAGCAGGGAGCAAAGCACAGACCACAGGGGGTCACAGGGCAGNGTCAAGCAGGGAGCAAAGCACAGACCACAGGGGATGGCTGGGGGTCACGAAGAAGCTGTCGGGATCATAGAATCATAGAACAACCAGGTTGGAAGAGACCCACCAGATCATCGAGTCCAACCATTCCCATCAATCTCTAACCCATGTCCCTCAGCACCTCGTTCCTACTCTGCCCTGCTGCAAAGCAGTTTGCATTGACTACAGCAAGATTTTCCTTCGCATCTACTGGTATGTAGCTACTGGAAAGGCAAGGACGTAAAGAAAAAAGATAGTTGAAAAGAAATCAAAGAGAGAAAGATTTTGTTACATAAACTGCACAAATTTTCACAGCTCTTAACTACAGGAGGGGGATATGAATGGGAACATAATCTTATCTCCATTGATTTTGAGGTTTGGGAGGGCCTGAAGTCCAGCTGGGATGATGGATCGGCAGCACCAGCAGAAATCAGCTGCTTTTCAAGCGCTGAAGGCAGGTTTACCATGCTGGCATTATGGTTTATTTTGACAGCTCCTCCGTTTTGTTTTTCAAATTACAGGGAAGTCTCAGCACATACAAAAGCAGCCGCTCCTGAGCCAAGAGCGAGGAAAATCTGTCGTTGTAGGATGGTCTAGACAGAAAGAACCCAATACCTGGTACACAATAAATGCAAATGCACCTCCTGGAAATGAATAAATCTCCCTTTCCCCCCTTATACAGCACCTCCAATTAAAACCCACACTGCTGCTGCAAGAGAAAGCCAAGCTCTCATTTAGCTATAGGTTTCTTATGTTATGGATTATTTTTAGCTGTACAATATAAATTAAAAGCAGCGGTGAAGGATGGTTGCAGCTGAAGTCTTAGCATTGATGATGGTTTTGCTGTGCAGGCGTGCACACCAGTTACTCACACAGCTACCGAGCAACAAGCCACGGCTGTACACACCGTACACAACTCCTAAAGTTTAAATGTTTTCATGAAAAATTTACAGAAAAGAGTAAAAACCTTAGCTCGCACCTCTAGACAAACTATGATTCCCTGAGAGCTGCACCCGTGGAACCAGCCGTGTCCTGCTCTGCAGGCTGGAGCTTTGCATCACGTCAGGCACAGGGACCAACAGCCTGAAATACCCTCCCAACGCGGCTGTGAAGTGCCCACTGCAACCAGCCTGCATCAGGAACCCTCAGAGGGAAACAGCGTTTAGTCACCTTCTATTTCCCCCACCAAACATCCCAAACTCTTCCTGCGTTTGACCACTGGACAAGCAGCTGTTTTTGCAGAATTCCCAGGCAACATCTCATCTGCTCTCACTGAGCACATTAAATGTTCCCACTTTTCATAGCAAACATACTATTAGTTTTCTGATTCACAGTTTCACTTACTGACCACATTTTTCAATTACCAAACCCACCACATTCCTCATTAATGTGCCCCAGAGCCTCGTCTGGCACTGACCGTGAGGCACACGTAGACACCGATGTCATTCTGGGTCAAACACACTTTATCGAAAGGAACAGAACAGACCAGCAGGAACAAGAGGCACAATTTTATCCTCCTCATAGCTTCGTCCAGCACATCGTTAACCTCTGGAGCACAATCTCCTGTCACCACCCCCAGGTCAGACCAGTGACCCCCCTCACCCATCGCTGGTGCCCGAGTTCTCCAGGACAGGCAGGAGGGGCTCACGGCACAGGTGGCATCAGCATCACTCAGTCCATGAAAACAATTGAATCACAGAATCACCAGGTTGGAAAAGACCCATCGGATCATCGAGTCCAACCATTCCCATCAAAAGAATGAAGCAATCCACAGCAAAACACCCTTTTCTATATATTTTACTATTCCTGTCCCACTTCAGATCTTTCAATGACAAAACATGGACACAATCAGGGGTCGTGCCCAACTCAGTGAAGAAAATTCTTATTTTAATATAAATTTTCCCTCTCTCCTTTTACAGGAAAGATAAAACTAGGACAACAATGGACTGGCAGTTGGCCTAAGCCAGTTGAGCATCAAGCAACGACAGCAGCCACCAACATAAGCCCCCCAAGACAATCCATTTGCTGTTTAATTCAGGCCCTCACCTGGGTTCAGACCTGCCCACGCTCACCACAACCCCTCTGCTCGCAGGTTTTTAGCCACCAGCCTATTGCCACGGCTGCAGAAGCCGTATTTCCTAATTAGCTGCTTTCATAAAATTGATTAAGTGTAGGTAGATAGGCAATCAACAGGGATTTATGGAAAGCTCTTTGGCAGTCAGCGCGTCTGACATTGAAGTCATTCAGGTGCTGGACCAGCAGGTCCTTCTTTTACAGCAACCAGCAACCTGTCTCTGTGCCTGCGTCGGGGGGTGATGCACACCCACCTCCCACCCCTGAGCACAGCAGCTCTTTCCCCACCGTTCTTCAATAAAGTCTGATTTTTCTGTAACCTTAAAGGTGATCAATCCAGTGAAAGCTCGCAGTGGGGTATTTTGTTGTGTCATTCTTGTTTATTTCAGCTTTTAATTAATATCTTTGACTTTTCTTCTTGCTTTCTGAGGCACTTCAATTCCCTTTAAAACACAAACGCATTCCAAGCAGACCTCAGGGCTTAGGTTTGTTATTGTAAAAGCCCTGTAATGACTCCTGGCTTCTGACTGCCAGGACCTCTTGCCAAGCGGGACTGAGTCAGTGCAGAGGCTGAAGTTGGCAGCCGCAGCTTTCAGAGAAACCTCAAAACTTCACAGAGGATTAGCCAAGGTGACATTGAGATTCAGCAGCATCTCAGCCCCATCTGTTCCCTGATAGAATCTCCCAGAGGGGGAAGCGTGCTCACCCGTTCGGTCTCAGCCTCAGCTCCTTGTGGCACGTTCCTGCTGCCAGGGAGTTGCGTCCTCCTCCCTCAGACCCGTACAGGGACCTCCGAGCACAAAATGGGATTTGGAGTCCCTGCTGGGAAAGGGGCATCTCGCCCAGGCTGCTTGATCCTCATCAGACGCATTTGCAGCCTCAGAAGAGCCTGGTGCCTCCCTTGTTCTGTCCAGGAGGTGTTTAGCTGAGACAAGGGGGCTCCAACTGCTCAAACATCACCCCTAGAACGAGTGTCCAGGCTCTGGGATCACAACCACAGGCTCTTTGGGTCTGTGTTATGACAAATCCCACCTCTACCTGAAGACACCCCCAGAGCCACTGAGGAAAATGCTCAGAGGTAACTGTTCTCCCGTGGTTTAAGGATAATCCTGGCTGGTTTTCCCCTGCTCTGCCCCTCAGAACCGCCCCACGTTCAGCAGCTTTTACCCTCTTATCAACTCCCACACCTCACACCGAGGTGGAGGGCAAACAGAATCTCTTTGAACAGAGCTAAACCGACCCATGAACCTGTCACCAGAGATGCCTGGATTCACCCCCTGAGCCACAGGACCAGGTCCCCTTCAGAGAACGGGGTGGATCAGCCCCTTTCTCCCACTGCAGCTGAGATGCTTCCATTTTCATTTGTCATAGGTTTTGTTTTGCTTATTCTGCATTTTTCTGAAGTTGAAGATTACACCGTAAATAGCTCGCAAGTAGTGGTATTAGGGGATGGAGAAAAGCGGCGTAGTTAACAGAATTTGAATGATCAGGGGAGCTCAGGAGATCCAGCCACCTCCACAGTGACTATGAATATTCAGGTAAATATGTTTAGCTGAAATATTGAGTCATCAGCAGACACCACATGCACAAGATGTACTCCTATCTATTTCTCATTAATTTAAAACCCGGCACTGGCCGACGCTCCTGACAGGTTGCCGTGTCACATCCATCATGTCCCTCAGGTATGTGGATCTCTCAGGTGCGTTTGCTCTCTGCTGGTATGTGGCAGGATTTAACAGCTTTGCCTACAGCAGCTAAAGCTAAACGGAGAAGATTCAAAAGCTGGGGAGGGGCTGTAGGAAAGGGTTAGGCAGCATGTGTTGCCTTGCAAAGAAAAGATTTAAGTTCTCGTTAAGGGACAAGCCCCAAGGACTTCCAGGCAGCAAGGACAGAATCCTTACCCGAGGCATCCACTCTCTCCTAGGCTGTGAGATGTCCACCAGCCCGGGACCAGCACCTCCTGAGGGATGAAGGAGCTCAGCATCACAACCGGTGCGGCCAGAGAGGCAGCGGACACTGAACAGAAAGCAACTGATACAGAAGGAGGCGACGCCTGGGGATTAGGAAATGGAGATAGAACCATGCAGAAAAGGAACGTCTGCCAGGGAGGGGGGAGGCAGAACAGCATTTTCTAAGGAATATTTTTCATGGATTGCTGAGGAACGGGAGAGTCAAAAAGGTTTGTGTGAAGTTCTACATGACAGTAACAGAATAAAGACAGTAAGTTTCTGGGATGCTAGAAAAAGGGGAAAATAGACAAAATTAGAGGAGGAGCCAAGCAAGGATGAAGTAAGAAAGCGCAGCCTGTAGCCATCATGGGCATGGGGGGAAGGAGTTAGAAAGGAGCACAGGAGGAAAGCAGAATCCCCTGTTCAAGAGCCAGTTGGCAGCTGAGCACTCCAAACAACCCAAGGATCAGCTGAGATACGCGCCTTGAACTGGCAGCAAGAGCCGTCTCGTGTTCCTCACTAAACTGCTTGAATGGGTTCTGCATTCCTTGTTCCAAGAGAGCGTTTCTTACACAGCCTTGTCCGAACACGTTCGTGTCGTACGTTGTCTGATCCCTCTGACAAACCCGGCCCCAAGCGCTGATGGAGCAGAGCAGCGCGGGGGCTGGAAAGAGGGTGACCATGGGTCAACTGCTGGTGCTCCACTGAGCTTTGGAAACCTCCAGCAGCCTGAACCAGGTGAGAGACAAGACCCGCACCGATTCTTACTTCTTTTCTGGGATAACAGGATCAGAAGCAGCTCCTGCACGAGCCCTGCTGCTGGTTCTCACTGCAGAGCTGCCAAGCAGGAGCAGAGCAGCTCAGGTCTCTGCTGTGAGGACACACATCGCTGCACGCATCATCCCCACTGACCTCTCCCACCAGACAGCACAATGTCAGCAGCTTGTGGAGAAAATCATCATCCTGGTAACTCCAGCATGTGGCCACTCGGACCCCCTGCCGGTCCCTGCCTTTGGTTTGGAGCAGCGGCTCAAGCTGCAGCCCTACACCCAGCAGCTGTAAATCTTAGAGTCAGAGGCCAGCACAACTCTCTGTTGCTCTAGGACAGAGCTAGGAAGGCAGACAAGTAAAGCAGGAGGTGAAGAAGTGACTCAGATCAAAAAGGGAAAGCGTTTAATCCATTTCACTTAGAAGTCACATTCTCCCCTCTGAGCCTGGCAGCAGCTTGGAGGCTGCAGCCCAGTGGGGCTCTGGCAGCCAGCGCTGACATCTCCCCCCTCTCAGTGCACCCAGGGCTGGCTGAGGGAAGGGCATTCTCACTTTTTACTTTCTAAAAAATGTGTCTGTTCTTCTAGAAGGATCCGTGGCCACCACATCACTCTTTGTTCTGCGTTCAATTTGGAAGCGGTGCCTTCATAGCTGGAGAAATCCCTCTTCCTGAAGGACGCAGGGTTTGCCAACATCAACAACTGGTTTGTGTTTGTTTCTGTAAACGCTGCCATCTCGTATTTTTAATGTGCTTGTGGAGCAGGACCAAAGCTTTCCCTCCTTGCTGATGTAGACTTCAGGCTGCTTGTGATCTGTTTCTACAGCCTGGCTGCTTTAACTTGCCCTCCCAAGCCTCTTGTTTCTGTTGCGTGGAATTTCTGCTTTTGTTCAGCTGTTTCTGTGCAGCTCTGCTGCTTTCCAAGGCCGCAAGCTGCCTTTGGGCATTCTGAGCTCAGTTCCCTATAAGAAAACCTCATCTACTCTACAAAGCTTACATTGTTGTGGAAAAACATCTTGAGCGCTACGGAACCCAAACTATCTGCTGCTGCTTCTCCACAGGGCTGCTAAGAACACGCGCCTTGTGGTTTGAGAGAGCAACTTATCAGAAAATTATCACCTGTTTACCTGACATCACATCCTAGTCTGGACACCCTATGGTGTTCCTGGTCTGGGGGAAGGACTGAGACAGACTAGGAAGGACTCTGCATTTTGCTGGGGTGCCTGGACCAGGCAGTGCACCATGGCACCGCTTTAAAACCTCTTTTGGCATCATACGATATTATCTTTAAATTTGACCTCTCATCCCAAAGCCATTTTTTAAATCTTATCAACAAAAAACTCGCACAGAAGTCCAGTCTAGCATGCATGGAGCATCTCCTCAGGGAACTGCTTAGCAAGGGGTTAACAGCCCTGGGTGACCAGTTTGAAAGCAGAAGGTACCCAAGAGAAGCTGGGACAGTGACACTGATGGCAGCCCAGTGCCCTCAACAGGGCTCAGCTGGCTGGGAAAACAAACATGTGATGAAAAAAGAAAATAGCAGGGAAGAAATTTGTTGTTAAGGAGCAGAGAATATTGATAATTAACCTCTAGCACTTCGTCATAATTGTATTCAGCTGAACTTGCTATTTGTTATCAGCCTCAAACCAACCTTCCCTAACAGCCCAGCCTTGTTTCACTGCTGCTTTGTCCAAGGACTCTGTGAGCAGAGCAGGG
>WAAB01023949.1:0-16239 GCA_013389865.1 Piaya cayana | reverse complement strand
CGATAGGAAAAAAAAAATCACAGAAAGGGTCATTGGGCACTGTCAGAGGCTGCCCAGGGAGGTGGTTGATTCACCATCCCTGGAGGTGTTCATGGGCATGATTTAGTGTTTGATAGGAACGGTTGGACCCAATGATCCGATGGGTCTCTTCCAACCTGGTTGTTCTATGAATCTATGATTCTGTGATTCTGTATGTCTGGCCCAGTCCTTCATTCAGATTAATGACACATTGTTATGATGCATATTAAAGTTACTACGTTCACTTTTTAGATCATACACCCTAAAGTGTAGTATTTTGAAAGCATATAGGTATTGCTTTGGGGTAGCAGAGCCACCCAGGGCCACTGCCTGAGGTGTGGCTGCACAGAGTCCCTGGCCAGCAGCAGCACAGGGAGTGAAATGAGCAGAAAAAACAACAGCAGCTCTTGGTGGACACAAATGTGTGTAGGAAATGAGCAGCACGCCTCGCTGGTAATCCTCAGTGCTAATGAAAGGCATAGGATTAATTATGGATATCTTGAAGAGGTTGAATGAGGAGTAGGGCCACACAGGAGAGGCACTGCAAACCACTTAAATGTTGCCTGGTCCAGGGTGTCAAAGTTCACATGACACCTCTGTGCTAATGTCAGAGTGGTTCAATCATTGGTCTCTCTGGCTCTGCAGTGGACATTCTTTTGACATTACACAGAAGCGTGTGGAAGTTTAAATGAACTATACTGATACCTACTTTTCTTCTAAAAAGGGTACTTTTAAAAAAATTTTTGTCCTTTTGGCCAGTGCTAAGACATAAGCTCAAAGTGCTTATTAGCCTGTGTGTATAACACCAGTGGAAAAGCAAAAGATGTAAAGATGTTGTTCCTGTAATCTCTAATTTCTCACCTGTAAAAATTCCAAAGGCATCTTTTGCTTCACAGAAAGAAGTTGTATGTTTAAAGTAGGGGAACTTTATCAGCTTGGGGCTCTGCAACTGTGAATTCTGGTGATCCTGTTTCATCCATCTGCCAGTGAAGGGTCTGTAGTTACAGAAGGGACTGTAGCCCATATTAGGTGTTTATGTTAGATATAGGTGGAAGTTTTCTTATTTTGCTTAATATCAGTTCTTCAGCATGTGAAAATTGGAGAAGGTTATGTCCCAGACATAAAATGGCAGCAATCTGTAGCATTAGAGCAGAAAAGATGTCTAGTTACTTTCTTTCCTCAATATGAAAAGGAAAATTACAGTAAGCACTAGCCAATTCACAGGCTTCTTTACAAGGAAATAACCCCAGTGCCATTTAGAAACAGGCAGTAATGATGTTCCAAACATAAAATGCTTGTTTGCGTGACTCGTGACGGCTTTCCAGGCCTTCATTAGCAGAGTTGTTGATTGCTGAATTTTTGCTTTTTTTGTTTTGTTTGTTTGTTCTACAGCAGGCTGACCTTTTTTTCTGAGTTGTCTGTCCAGCTACTGAACCACTGTCTGTAACAATATGGGTTATATTTAACTGGGCTGGGAGACTGTGAATGTTCTAAAGCTCCTTTGGTCCTTAGTGGTACTGTTGTGCCTCTTTAGAACCAACCGTACATGGTTCTGATGGAGCATTGTTAGTTTTCGTTGTTAGGCAAGTTGACTCGTACACCTGATGTGACCTCACCTACCCTCAGCTAACCTAACCTCAAATAACCTAACCTAACATTAGCATAATGCTTACATCACATAAATTAATAATAATTATTGAAATAGGGTAATAATACATTACTAACAGATTAATACTCTAATACGGTAGCAATAATATCAGCATCAAATGCACCAAATCTAGATCACAGTTGGTTTTAATAGCACTTCTTCCTTCCTCATGTTGCTTTGTCACTTTTAGGTTGGTTTCCAGGTTTTCCTTTCCCTCTTAGGAGCACCTGTAGAGGGGGATTGCTGTGTTTGAGAGCCGTACTGAATGAAAATAGGGTGTAAATAAGAGCACTTTGAAAAGAATGTTACTACAACTGCATTTGTTGATGTACTCTTGTTATTTACATCTCTATGGAAGCTCCATCCTTAAGCCACTAAGTTTTTAGTCAGGTAGTTGTTAAGTGAGGCACAACAATGCAGCATAAATCTTATTTGTCTTTGCCCTTCTGAGTCTAAAGCTGTTATATGTATATGTGACATACGTAGTGGCCAAGGAGGAGGTATGCAGAATCGTTAGGGTATGCCCTGTTTCAGTGTCTAAGTCTGGATGTTTACATGTCTATAGATTACTGTTTTGCTACAAACATATGTATAATGCTTTCCTGTCTTATATTTCTTTGTCTCATTGTGGTCCTTAACCCCCCACCTCTGGTATTTCAAAAGTCTCTCTCAAAAATAAAGGCACAATGATTTTAGAACATACATATAGATGTTAAAATTCACTGGCCACACTTCTTTTATGCAGCCCAGGGTACAGTTGGCCTTCTAGGCTACAAGTGCACTTTGTTGGCTCATGTCTAGCTTTTTATCACCAGCACCCCCAAGTGCTCCACAGGGCTGCTCTCAATCCCTTCACTCCTAGCTGGTATTGATGGCAGGGGTTGTCCCGACCCAGGTGCTGGCCTTGTCCTTGTTGAACCTCATGGGGTTCACATGGGCCTGCTTCTCAGGCTTGTCCAGATCCCTCTGGATGGTATCCCATTCCTGAGGCATGTCATCTCTCCAATTTAGAGAGAGGGGTGTTGTGAGGGAACTGTGCAAAGGCCTTATAGAAGTCCATATGGATGACATCCATAGCTCTTCCCTTGTCCACTGAGGTAGTCACTCCATCATAGAAATTCACTACTTGGGTCAGGCAAGACTTACCCTTGGTGAAACCATGCTAGCTGTCTCGAATCACCTTCCCATCCTCTATGTACCTTAGCAGGGCTTCTAGGNTGATCCTGTTTCATCCATCTGCCAGTGAAGGGTCTGTAGTTACAGAAGGGACTGTAGCCCATATTAGGTGTTTATGTTAGATATAGGTGGAAGTTTTCTTATTTTGCTTAATATCAGTTCTTCAGCATGTGAAAATTGGAGAAGGTTATGTCCCAGACATAAAATGGCAGCAATCTGTAGCATTAGAGCAGAAAAGATGTCTAGTTACTTTCTTTCCTCAATATGAAAAGGAAAATTACAGTAAGCACTAGCCAATTCACAGGCTTCTTTACAAGGAAATAACCCCAGTGCCATTTAGAAACAGGCAGTAATGATGTTCCAAACATAAAATGCTTGTTTGCGTGACTCGTGACGGCTTTCCAGGCCTTCATTAGCAGAGTTGTTGATTGCTGAATTTTTGCTTTTTTTGTTTTGTTTGTTTGTTCTACAGCAGGCTGACCTTTTTTTCTGAGTTGTCTGTCCAGCTACTGAACCACTGTCTGTAACAATATGGGTTATATTTAACTGGGCTGGGAGACTGTGAATGTTCTAAAGCTCCTTTGGTCCTTAGTGGTACTGTCATGCCTCTTTGGAGCTGTACGTGGTTCTGATGGAGCATTGTTAGTTTTCGTTGTTAGGCAAGTTGACTCGTACACCTGATGTGACCTCACCTACCCTCAGCTAACCTAACCTCAAATAACCTAACCTAACATTAGCATAATGCTTACATCACATAAATTAATAATAATTATTGAAATAGGGTAATAATACATTACTAACAGATTAATACTCTAATACGGTAGCAATAATACTGTAATATACTGACCGACTGCATCACGGAGCTGAAGTTTTCTATTTTGTATTGGGAAGTAAGGCAGAGGAGTTGTTTGAGACAAATCGATGCGATCACAATAGGCAATAGCTTCAAGACCATTTCTATAAATTTAATACTGTATTGCACTGCACAATTTCATTTCTCATCAAATGCACCAAATCTAGATCACAGTCAGTTTTAATAGCACTTCTTCCTCATGTTGCTTTGTCACTTTTAGGTTGGTTTCCAGGTTTTCCTTTCCCTCTTAGGAGCACCTGTAGAGGGGGATTGCTGTGTTTGAGAGCCGTACTGAATGAAAATAGGGTGTAAATAAGAGCACTTTGAAAAGAATGTTACTACAACTGCATTTGTTGATGTACTCTTGTTATTTACATCTCTATGGAAGCTCCATCCTTAAGCCACTAAGTTTTTAGTCAGGTAGTTGTTAAGTGAGGCACAACAATGCAGCATAAATCTTATTTGTCTTTGCCCTTCTGAGTCTAAAGCTGTTATATGTATATGTGACATACGTAGTGGCCAAGGAGGAGGTATGCAGAATCGTTAGGGTATGCCCTGTTTCAGTGTCTAAGTCTGGATGTTTACATGTCTATAGATTACTGTTTTGCTACAAACATATGTATAATGCTTTCCTGTCTTATATTTCTTTGTCTCATTGTGGTCCTTAACCCCCCACCTCTGGTATTTCAAAAGTCTCTCTCAAAAATAAAGGCACAATGATTTTAGAACNTGCTACAAACATATGTATAATGCTTTCCTGTCTTATATTTCTTTGTCTCATTGTGGCTAAAAAAAAAAATTCTTCCTGTCCTTAACCCCCCCCTCCCCCTGGTATTTCAAAAGTCTCTCTCAAAAATCAAGGCACAAAGATTTTAGAAGATATATATAGGTGTTAAAATTCACTGGCCACACTTCTTTTGATGCAGCCCAGGGTACAGTTGGCCTTCTAGGCTACAAGTGCACGTTGTTGGCTCATGTCTAGCTTTTTATGCACCAGCACCCCCAAGTGCTCCACAGGGCTGCTCTCAATCCCTTCACTCCTAGCTGGTGTTGATAGCAGGGGTTGCCCCGACCCAGGTGCTGGCCTTGTNTGAGGTAGTCACTCCATCATAGAAATTCACTACTTGGGTCAGGCAAGACTTACCCTTGGTGAAACCATGCTAGCTGTCTCGAATCACCTCCACATCCTCTACGTGCCTTAGCATGGCTTCTAGGAGGATCTGTTCCATGATTTTCCCAGACACAGAGGTAAGGCTGACAGGTCAGTAGTTCCCAGGATGCCCCTTTCTACCTTTTTCAAAATTGTATGTGAAGTTTCCCCTTTTCTGGTTGCCAGTGACTACACCTGACTGTAGTGACTTTTCAAAAATCATGAAGAGTGGCTTGGCAACTACCTCAGCCAATTCACTCAGGAGTCTGGGATGCATCTCATCGGGTCCCATGGACTTAGAGGTATGTTCAGGTTCCTTAGGTGGTTGTGGATGGCCTCAAGCTCCGTCAGGGGAGGTTCAGGCTAGATATCAGAAATTTTTTTTGTTCACAGAAAGGTCACTGGGCACCAGCAGAGGCTGCCCAGGTAGGTAGTTGAGTCACCTTCCCTGGAGGTGTTTAAAAGACGGGTGGATGAGGTGCTGAGGAGCATGATTTGGTATTTGATAGGAATGGTTGGACTCAATGATCCAGGGAGTCCTTTCCAGCCTAGTGATTCTAGATTCTATCATTGTTATTCTTTGTGTCTCTTGCCAAGTTCAGCTCCTTGGCCTTCCTGGCCCAATCTCTACACAACCAGGCAGTGTCTCTGTATTCTTCTCAAGATACCTGTCCCTGCTTCCCCTGTCTGTTCATTTCCTTCTCTCCCTTTTGTTTGACCAGCAGGTCCTGACTCAGCCATGCCAGTCCCTCTCCTTCCTTTCTTGATTGCTTAGATCTGAGGATTGAACGCTCTTGTGCTCTGTGGAAAGCATCCTTAAAGCTCTACTAGCTCTATTCTGCTCTCTTGCTCCTGAAGGCAGTTTCCCAGGGACTTAGGTTCACTGGCTCCTTGAAGAGCTGCAAGTTTGCTTTCCTAAAGTGTGTTTCACATGTTATGTTTTAGTTGGATTGTTCCAAGTACTTGGCAAAAGGGTAACAAACTCCAGAAATTCAACAAAGGCAAAATATTGCTCTCTTCTGGTTCCCTGCGGTGTAGCACACCTTCTGTAGGAGTGTATTGACTTTGGATTTGGGGCACTGGGGTATGCAGCAAGGACAACACTGATCCTTTGGTTTATGGTTGATTTGTTACTTTTGTCTTTTTGATTTCCCATTCTCAAAGCCAGCGAAGTAAAGACTGTTTCTTTTCATGCTCCCGTGTGAGGCAAACCTAGTTTTATCTTAAAGGGAAGGGGCTTCTTGCCTTATGTCATATAAAATGTTAATGGGATATACATTTCTGAGTAGTCAAAATGGAAAAATAGAAAATCTAAAAGCGTCTGTAAGCTGCAGCGTGTTTGTTTTGGCAGCTGCAGAATGAAGTGCAATGAATACTAAAAATTACTAGTTTAGCGTGTGTATCCTTTGCTGGGCACAGCCTGATTGTTTTAAGTCAGATCTAATTTTGGATTGGATTCAGTGCTAACATAATATCTAAGTTCAAAGATACCATACATAAAAATGTTTTCTGCATGTTGCCTTCAAAATCCGCCAACTTCTTTTCTATTGTTTTGAGTTTTATTGGTACAACAGTGGACTGATTTGAATTGCATTTGTTTTTATTCTCCCTGTTGTTCGCATTTTCATTTTAAATTATTTACAAGTCAGAGGCTCGGAGATGAGAGTCTAATGAATGCTTATAAAAATAAAACCTACTTCTTTAAGCATGTTATGCTTCATGTTTCGAATTTATCACCCCAGCCTTAATGAATAGTTTCCTAGTAACTCTCATCTTAGAATTTATGAGCTGTCCTATTTACAAGTTTTACCTATACAATGGACAGATAATTCCTGTTTACCTTAAATAAACTGTGCTTGTTAACAAGCTTAAATTGCTAATTAGGGGTAATATAGCAGTGAGTACTATGTCAAACCTTTTAACAGTGCAGGGATGCAATATTTAGGTTTTGTGTCTTTTCCCGGTGTATTCCACGTAAGAATACAAGAGTGTTGTGATTTTAGATATCTCATATAGATATCATGTTAATAAAAAGTATTTTAGTAAAAAAACCAGTGACCTGTAGGTCCTGATGGGAAGCGATTCGCTTCTGTCCTGCATGTAGAACAATGTGTCGGTGCCCACACGCTTTACTGTTGTATGAAAGAACCCTGATGACTTCACGTATATGTGTGTGTGGTGTTTTGTTAACAGTAAAGTTATCTGGCTGAAAAAAACAGTAGGACTAGCAGCAGTTGCTTTGTTTTGACTGTACGTTAATGTAATTTAATCAGGAAGGAAAGCAAACCTGGGACTAGCGTTCGATGTCATTTACCTGACTATAAATCGGAATATCTCCATTTAGTTTAACAGAATTTTTTCAATTTGTGTCAAAGTGATCAAAATCAGCAACTGACACAAGCTTTCCATCTCATAATTTGTGCATACAAAACCAAAGAAATAAAATTGGATTTTGTTTTTATTTTACCCCAAAAAACAGAGGTTGTTTTTTTGAACACAGGATTTGTAGTACAGCATTGTTTCTTGTTACCTGGAACTTTGCAAATATATTCTATGAAAAAAAACTTTTGTTTTGTTTGTTACTGAAGTTGTTTCTGGGTAAATTGTCAAAGCTACAAACTTGTGAATGTGAGAGTCATTCTAAATCTAGGTAGCTTGAAAATTCTTGACAATTATTTCATTGACTTCTTTGTGTGTGCCTGTGATGTTATCTGCAGAGGGTTTTGTGCAGGCTTTGTTCCCTGTCTGATTTTCTTGGCATTGTCCAAGGAGTTTGCAGTGGGGATGGCAACCTGAGGAAGGAATGAGAGGAAGAGGCTGAAGAGAAAATTGATGTAGGTCTGATGTTTGAGGTGTCCCTTCATAGAATCTTAGAATCACGAGGTTGGAAGAGACCCACCAGATCATCAAGTCCAAGCATTTCCACCAGTCTCTAAACCATGTCCCTCAGCATCTCATCCACCCACACCTCAAATCCCTCCAGGGAAGGTGACTCAACCGCCTCCCTGGGCAGCCTCTGCCAGTGCCCAATGACCCTTTCCGTGAAGAATTTTTCCCTTATGTCGAGCCTGAACCTCCCCTGGCAGAGCTTGAGGCCATTCCCTCTTGTCCTGTCCCCTGTCACTTGGCAGAAGAACCCAGCTCCCTCCTCTCCACACACTCCCTTCAGGTAGTTGTAGAGAGCAATGAGGTCTCCCCTTAGGCTCCTCTTCTCCAGGCTGAAAAACCTTCTGCTGCTCAGGAGCAGATATCTGATGAGACATAAGGAGCTTTTTCTCTCAAAACCTAGGAATCTTTCTGGGGCACAAGGTTATTAGGTACAGTAGGCAGTTGTTCCGAGAGGACAAGTGAAAACCTGACAGTGCATCTTGCTGGCTCTGTTCAAGCTGCTCTCCATTTCCAAGTGAAAAAATGCTGAGCTTGGCAGGCAGAGGTTGACTTGCAGGATACCTTCTCATTTTCTTTGTTCACGTCATCATGATTTTAGACGCTGCTGGTACCAGTAAAGTGTATTTTGAGGTACAATGTTCAATAAACATTTTTTTTGTCAGAGAAGGGGTGCCTTTGTATTTTATATGCAAAGGGTATATAATATATTGCACCAACTACTATAGATGGAGAATCACAGAATCATAGAATCATAAAATAACCAGGTTGGAAGAGACCCACCGGATCATCGAGTCCAACCATTTTAAGTAAGCAAGCAGGCTTTCAGGCACACAAGCCTGTCTTCAAATCTGCTACTGCCCAGATAAGTAAAATATACTTGAAATTAAAACAAAGTTATTCTCTGAAGTTTATTCTGAAGTGTTCCATGGAGTTCAGGAATATGGAGTCAAATAATATTTTATTCATACCTATATTATAAGGACTCAGAGGTCATTAGGCTTTAAGTCAGGGTTTTGGGTGGCACCTAATCTAAGTGATCGTGCTGAGAAAACTAGTTGATGTCACTGTGGCCATATTTTAATTTTATTTTTTATTTAGTTTTCATTCTTGTGAGCTATATTTTTAAACTCAATGATACCTGTTGTGGGAGAAGAGAAACACTTCACACAATATTTGAAATCTGCTTGAATAAACCCTCAAGAAAGCACAGGAAAAAAAGAATGGTAAAAAAACTGCAGT
Source organism: Piaya cayana (assembly GCA_013389865.1). Classification (NCBI taxonomy): domain Eukaryota; kingdom Metazoa; phylum Chordata; class Aves; order Cuculiformes; family Coccyzidae; genus Piaya; species Piaya cayana. The sequence goes on along the minus strand of WAAB01023949.1, from coordinate 7,266 downwards.
AGGAATTTTGCTTTATAAAAGATGATGTTCGTAGTGCTGGAATTGTCTAAACCATCAGAATTGCCAAGCATAAATAATTACATAATTTCACACTTTCCAGTGCAGGCAGACCCTGATTAAGAAGTTGACAACCTGAGAGAGTCTGCTCTTTGACAGTGATGTCTGTATTCCCTAAATTTGTAGAGACTGCGTCTAGGAAAACAAACTGAGCTTTAAACCATTTACTTTGAATGAGAACCCGTATTGACAAAAGGAGACTATTCTTTGTCTTTAAAAAGTTTTCATACTTTAAATGCACAGATAATTTAGCTTTTCTGCTTTCAGCTAGCTTGGATTTTGCTGATACCAGGTCTTCTCGCTGTCTTGGTCTTCACTGTCTTTCAGTATGTTTGATATTCATATTTCTTTTTTATTCCCTCTTCCTTGCTGTGCTTTTTTTCTTCCTTTTCTTAAACAAATAGATAATATGGTAATATGAACTCTAATAGGAAAAAGGCATTGTTTAACTCAGTTGGGGGACTACTAATCCAGTCACCAAATGTAACCATAACACAGCATGTGTTTTAATTATTAAATATAATGGAAATTTTGCATTTTAAATCTAGAGCTATAAACCACTTGTTTGAAAATGCACAGTTCAGCACTATGGTTTTAGCTTCTCGTGAATTGCAGGGCAGTATTCTTTGATCAGTCATTACAAGTTGAAGATTAGTAGCATTCAATGCTTGTGTTAATTTTGAGGATACATACAGGAGGAGTCACTGCAGGTCAAACTGAAGCTCAGTAGTGTATGGTTTTAGTGATTTAGCCAGCTCACTGGATAAAGCAATGTGAAAATGTATAGATAATACAGTCACGCCAGTCATTCCAAACGGGTCATTTAAAGGCACATTTTCAATACTTAATATTCCCCAAACCCCACTACTTTGTAAAATATACTTTATTATTAAATGCCATATTGCTGAGGTCTGGCTTTTAGATATTTGTTTGTTTGAATAGTTCTACAAAGTGCTTCTAATGCTCTTTCAGTGTATGTCCACTAAATAACAGCTGGCAGGTAGAACAACTAGTAAATGTTTGCTCATGTTTATTCAACACGTGGGTTTGTAATCAATAGTTTTTACGTATAAGTCCTAATAAATATAGTGAATCCAAATAGAAACAATCTTATTATCTCTGCACATTTTGTCATAAAAATGTCAAAATACTTTTAGAGAGACTTCAGATTTTATTGAATCATCATGAAAGCTTACTAAGCCCAACCTGAGGTGAGCAGGCTTGAAGCTCTGGTGTGATTTCAGAAATAAGGGGCATCGTATTATTGAGTAGCTCCAGTAGGTTTGGAGGAGGAGGCTTTGCTTAGGTGCCTGCTTCAGGATACTGGCAGAGCTGTCGTGCCATAGGTGCAAGAACAAGGCTTCTCAGATTCATGAGAGGTAAATAGTATGGTAGCAGCTCTGCAAAGTAAATATCTTTGCTCTTTTGGCTAGGTTGCTAGGTCACCTGGTTCAACCTTCGGTTTCCTTTCATCTTTTTCCTGTTAGTGATCTGGCATAAATTCTATAAACTGGTAGCTGATTTTAAAATTTTGGCCTTTGCTATTAAGTCTGGTTGTTTTAAGGATATGTCATAGTGCATGAACTTTCTCATTCTTTATCTTGTTCCTCACTAGTCATCTCTATTACAAATCAAACAATGATATCAAAATAATTACGGTATCAATGTCTAACTAGCTCCTTACAAGTCATATTTTGTAGTTCTTTTTGCTTATGTACCTTCTTTGAGTGTGTGGCAGGAGGGTGTGTAGGTAATATCTACTGTGATTTTTTGATGATACATATTTTGGAAATAGCTTCTGCTGTCCGTGTGTGCCAGGTGAGTTCAGCAATGGATCTTGACATGAAGGCTGTTTATTTAACTGTGTCCAGCTGCAAGCCTGAATCACTGTAGAGAACCAATCAATCTGTAGACATTTCTCATTCGTACTTTTCTATGAATGGGTTGCAAGCTATGTGCATTGGTGTCACGGACTGTAGTTAAAGGATTGCTAAGACGGAGCCTTTTCTGATGAATAAAGTTAGTTACACACTAAATAAAGGCTGTGTTTGAACTCATGGCCTTGGTGGCTTCATGTAAAGGAAGGAGTGCAGCAGCAGCTGAGGCATCCATGATCATCTCTGCACTTTAGGTCTTTTCCAGCTTCCCTTGTGCCCCTGAGACAGTGACTGCAGTCCCAGCACGGACTGCTTGTTGCTCCTGCCAACTTGACCAACTTGCCAGCTGCATTGTAAGACCCAAAGCACAGTCTTCCTTGCTACTTCTTTCTGTTCCTTTCAGGCTTTAAAATGGGGACTCTGAAAATTAAGGTATATTTTGCTTTTGTGGTTTTTGTTGTGTTCTACGGAAAAGCTGAAAATGAGATATTAGGAACTAGCTTACGTTGCAGCCTACACCTTAAGGTCAGAGGTGGCTTGTCTCTTGTTGCCTCATTTCATGCTTCATTTTAAAATCTACCTTCTTACGTATGAATTGTTTTCCACGATGTATTAAATAAAGCTTTTTTTATACCATTTTATCCTTTGGCTTCATGAACTTCTGATATTTTTTGGCTGCCTTTTATCTTTCTGTTGCAGTTCTCATTGCACTGTATGTCCAATCTCCAGTGCCTGAATTCTCACACCTTAGATCTTTTAACTGGAAGAAGCCCTTCTTTTTTACATGCTAATTTGTCTGTTGTTCATTTCTAAACTGTACTGTTTTGTTTTCTCCAATGCAGATGATTTTAATGCTTGTTGCCGTTCTCACTAATTTTCCGTTCACCCTGTTCCTCATTGCGCAGTTGACTCCAGGAGATTGCAGTAGGATAGGGAGGTTTTCCTCCCCAATCTTCCAGTTAGAATCTGGCCCAGGTCAGCAGTAGCTGGAGGTCAGTACCTGGCGCCTGAGAGCCCCGGGGCTGCGGTGCAGCTAGCTGAACTCCTGCCCAGTTCCTCCGAGATGGAAGACAGGTCCGAATTTACAATAAATGACCCTTATTTACTGATTTAAGTGGCTAAGGATTAACATTTTTAGTCTAATAGCTTTTCTCCTCTCACATACTGTCTTGCCTTCCTCCTAGAATAGATTTTTTTTTTTTTGATTTGTAAAAGGAAAAGTATACTAACTCTTAAGTATGAAGTGAATTTTTACAGCTGAGTTATAAATTCCCCAAACTAGGGGGTTTATAATGGAAACGCTTAGGAGGGAGAGAGGAGGGTGAGCTATAATACATACGTAACCTTTTTTCCCTCTCTTTAGTGAATAGACCGTTTAAACTAAATTAAGTAAAGGATATAAATTTTGTTGTTTCAGTTTTTAATATTTCACGGCTGATTTTATAGATAAAAATTACACTTAACAATAAATATGAAGAAGAATTTATACAGCCAGTTCTACTTTGATATGGAACAGCAAATCCCATTTCTTTCTAGCTGTAAAGAAAATTCATTATAATGTCTTTGGTTGGAAGAGATGGCTTCATTGTGATTAGTTACACCGATAATAAAACAACCTTTTTACAAATGGCATAAGATACATGAGATCTCACGTCTGCCTTTTAATAGCATTGAATTTGCACATTTCAACCTTTATTCTGTATTCTTTTTTTTCCAACTATAATTGGCCACTTTCAAAATCTACAAGTTATTAAAAATAGTCTAATATAACTTGTTTTTTCCTTTTGAGGCGTTCCAGAGGAGGAATTATTAATTTAGCTAAGCGTTCTTAATTGTTGCGATTTCCTCCTATCCCCTTTTTAATTACAGAAATGTGGATTTCTGTCATTTTGATCACTCCAGAATAACAGGTTCTGAGGATAAAATAAGGAAATCCAGATATCTGACATTAATTTCCAAATCTTTTTTAAGCACCTAGATAAGTATCTTGACTTTCACATGCCCTATTCCCAGTGACTTCGGTTGGATTCAAACGTTTGTAGATATTCATGTCATTTAAAACACAAGCATCAGGAAGCCTGCTAAGCAGCTGAGAGTCCAAGTGTGTGCATTTCAGGGAAGGAGGATTTTGTAAGGAATTCATAGCTATCAAAGGTGTATTTATTTCCATTGTACATGCATTTAAGAAGAGTTAGATCTCCTTCGCACAATAATGATGAAAAAATATAACAGTTGAAGAACCTTTGCATATTTACATTGCTTTGATCTGTGCTGTTAACAAGGGTTTGACCAGTAAAATGTTCTGTGTTGTTTAGCTTATAGAAATAATATTAGATAGTAGATTCTGGAAAAATGGTTCATATGTGACAAAATGATATTTTAAATTGTAAAACGGAATTACACAGCCACTCCTAGGAGCTAATTCATTTCCTGCTTCATGTAAAAAGAAAAATAGTTTGGTGCTTTGGAATGAGGAAGGTTGCAGAGCCGACAAAACTGAAGTTGCACTCGATTATCCAGTATTTATCGAATTTACCAAACAGTGGAAATCTGAATCATATTGCTTGGAAAAAATAGGATGTAATGCTCCAGTCTTCTGGAAAATACAAGATAGAACAGCACACTTAATATTAGGTTTCACTGTAAGAGACGTAAACCAACATTTTTGCTCCTGCTATCTGTAAGCTTTAATTTTAGACTGTTGTCTCTTTTCCACTGGTGATTACAGCTAGGAGAAACTTTTGTAGCACTTGTTAAAAGTGTTTTCCCAAGACAAATACCAGGAAAATTACTATTGATGACTGAAACACAGGGGTAAATATTCTTTTTACTACCTGAAATGAAACTGGCTACGCCAGCATACTTTGCTGTAGGAAGCAGCCCATTTGGCTTGCAGTCTGCTTTCTGAGGCCACGTTGCTCCATCGGAGGAATGGACTGGGTCTGCGATTCGGGCTGCTCGGTCAGCTGAGAGTGCAGCACTGAAACCCTGCCCCTCGTGGGGAAATCTGCCTTTGTGTCCTGGCTGTGCTCTGCTGTGATCAATCACCAAGCAGGTCACATAAGGGTGAGCTTGTGGTCCCTCAGATCCTGGGGGCATTTGAGCTGAGCAGTAGCCTACTTAGTGATGTGTCAATGTTTTGTCCCAGGAAAGCATTGGAGCAGGTGTAATTTCTTACTTCAGCTCAGTGTCTGGGTACTTGCCCACGGTTCCACAGGGTATGTTTTCTGTGTTCATTAAAACCTATTGATCTCAGGAAAGTTTGTGGGATTGATTTTAACTCCATGCTTTTCAGGGAATGAGTAGTATTTTTAGCCATAACACTCTACTAATGTATTCCCAAGAGAAGATGATATACTGAGGAAATAGAGAGGCCACGTGCTTAAGTTCCAGCCCTGACCCAACTCCCAAGGTCCCCTTGCCTGGGGAGGCACTGAATGGTCCTCCTGCAACCTCTTGCAATGACGGGTGCTGCATCTGTTAGTCTGACCTCAGTGCCAGGGAAAGTCANTGAATAGACCGTTTAAACTAAATTAAGTAAAGGATATAAATTTTGTTGTTTCAGTTTTTAATATTTCACGGCTGATTTTATAGATAAAAATTACACTTAACAATAAATATGAAGAAGAATTTATACAGCCAGTTCTACTTTGATATGGAACAGCAAATCCCATTTCTTTCTAGCTGTAAAGAAAATTCATTATAATGTCTTTGGTTGGAAGAGATGGCTTCATTGTGATTAGTTACACCGATAATAAAACAACCTTTTTACAAATGGCATAAGATACATGAGATCTCACGTCTGCCTTTTAATAGCATTGAATTTGCACATTTCAACCTTTATTCTGTATTCTTTTTTTTCCAACTATAATTGGCCACTTTCAAAATCTACAAGTTATTAAAAATAGTCTAATATAACTTGTTTTTTCCTTTTGAGGCGTTCCAGAGGAGGAATTATTAATTTAGCTAAGCGTTCTTAATTGTTGCGATTTCCTCCTATCCCCTTTTTAATTACAGAAATGTGGATTTCTGTCATTTTGATCACTCCAGAATAACAGGTTCTGAGGATAAAATAAGGAAATCCAGATATCTGACATTAATTTCCAAATCTTTTTTAAGCACCTAGATAAGTATCTTGACTTTCACATGCCCTATTCCCAGTGACTTCGGTTGGATTCAAACGTTTGTAGATATTCATGTCATTTAAAACACAAGCATCAGGAAGCCTGCTAAGCAGCTGAGAGTCCAAGTGTGTGCATTTCAGGGAAGGAGGATTTTGTAAGGAATTCATAGCTATCAAAGGTGTATTTATTTCCATTGTACATGCATTTAAGAAGAGTTAGATCTCCTTCGCACAATAATGATGAAAAAATATAACAGTTGAAGAACCTTTGCATATTTACATTGCTTTGATCTGTGCTGTTAACAAGGGTTTGACCAGTAAAATGTTCTGTGTTGTTTAGCTTATAGAAATAATATTAGATAGTAGATTCTGGAAAAATGGTTCATATGTGACAAAATGATATTTTAAATTGTAAAACGGAATTACACAGCCACTCCTAGGAGCTAATTCATTTCCTGCTTCATGTAAAAAGAAAAATAGTTTGGTGCTTTGGAATGAGGAAGGGTTGCAGAGCTGACAAAACTGAAGTTGCACTCGGTTATCCAGTATTTATCGAATTTACCAAACAGTGGAAATCTGAATCATATTGCTTGGAAAAAATAGGATGTAATGCTCCAGTCTTCTGGAAAATACAAGATAGAACAGCACACTTAATATTAGGTTTCACTGTAAGAGACGTAAACCAACATTTTTGCTCCTGCTATCTGTAAGCTTTAATTTTAGACTGTTGTCTCTTTTCCACTGGTGATTACAGCTAGGAGAAACTTTTGTAGCACTTGTTAAAAGTGTTTTCCCAAGACAAATACCAGGAAAATTACTATTGATGACTGAAACACAGGGGTAAATATTCTTTTTACTACCTGAAATGAAAACTGGCTACGCCAGCATGCTTTGCTGTAGGAAGCAGCCCATTTGGCTTGCAGTCTGCTTTCTGAGGCCACGTTGCTCCATCGGAGGAATGGACTGGGTCTGCGATTCGGGCTGCTCGGTCAGCTGAGAGTGCAGCACTGAAACCCTGCCCCTCGTGGGGAAATCTGCCTTTGTGTCCTGGCTGTGCTCTGCTGTGATCAATCACCAAGCAGGTCACATAAGGGTGAGCTTGTGGTCCCTCAGATCCTGGGGGCATTTGAGCTGAGCAGTAGCCTACTTAGTGATGTGTCAATGTTTTGTCCCAGGAAAGCATTGGAGCAGGTGTAATTTCTTACTTCA
>WAAB01023948.1:20767-51126 GCA_013389865.1 Piaya cayana | reverse complement strand
CAGCCCTGTTTGGCATGGACACCCAGCTGAATCTCACTCTCCTGCCACTTTGCTGCAGCTCTGAGCTTGGCACTGGTATTTTCCCTGCTTCGTGCTACACTCACACCAGGACTGTGCAATGCCTTGTGCTTTAAGCCCCTGCTTCTCTTCTTGGCTGGGTGTCTAGAGCCTTCCAGGAGGGCTGGGGTTGAGTGCAGTCCCCAGCAGCAATGAGCAGGACCTGTCCCCATCCAGCTGGAAAAGACTTCTAAGCTCATCCGGTCCAATCGTCAGCCATATGTGCCTACTAAGCCATGTCCCCAGGTGCCACATCTATATGTTTTATGAACACCTCCAGGGATGGAAACTCCATCACTGCCCTGGGCAGCCTCTGCCAGTGCTTCACAGCAAAGAATTTTTCCCTAATATCCAATCTAAACCTCCCCTGGCACAACCTGAGGCCATAATTTGTGACATTTTGATAGATTTTCCCATGCCTTTTCTCCCTCTGGCTCCCAGTGAGCCACCCCTCACTGTCTGCTGGAGGCTGCTTGGTTACTCTGCATCTCTTTGGCCATGGCCATGGGGACATCTGAGCCCCCCAGAGCAGCGCCTGTGCCTCTCCCTCGTGCTCATCTGGCACAAGTGGGTTTGTCGTTCAGGAGGCAATAGTGCCGTGAGTCAGGCGGTTTGCAGAGCCTGGCGTTGTGCAGCTCTATTGTTTCCCCAGATTCTCGAGGACAGTTGTTCAAAGGAGCCCTGGCGGTTGCAACATTGCAATCCTTGTGGGTTGGGAATGCACTGTGAGAGGCTCTGGGATCTCATGTGGGTCTCTCCAGCCCAGGCCAGATGTGATGCCCTTTGACTGTTCTGCAACAGAAAGCTGCTACCTTTCATTTGTTCTCCTTTTTCCCAGCCCTGATGCAATTTTGTCATCATCCCATTGTACCCTGAAGAGGATCTGGTTGTTAAACCCATTCTCTTTAATCTCTGCCCAGTGCTGAGGCGCTGGGATCTGTGCCATCACTGCTGCTTTTGCTTGAGGGTTGTTGGTTTTTTTTTTTCCCCAGGACTTATTTTGTGGGTTTTTGCTGTTTTTTAAGCGTTCTTCAATTATGATTTCACATACCTCCTGGAGCTGACTCACTGCTGACACCATCTTCTCTGCATATTGGAGGGGGAGCCAAGCCAACTTGACTTTCTGGTCTTATTCCTTCCTCTGCCTACACAGTTCCTTCTTCTCCTTCCATCCCTCCTGACGAGCGTGTTGTCACTACCTCAGGGACACCTTGCCGTGAGTGTGGGGCACGTCTTGCTTCATGCAAAATGTGTCCTTCACGCTCTGGGTGAGTCCTGGCATCGCCTGCTGTTGTCTCTGCTGACGGTCCCAGTGCTCAGAGCACAAGCTGGGTAGGGGAATGCTCCGCATTAGCACCCTTCCTAACGTCACAATTGCAATTTATGCTAAGATTGATGAAAGACAACATATTTCTTTTTTTTTCTCCCAACCCGTAGAGGATGTTGGAAGAAAAAAGTCCACTTTGCCGGCTGCTCTGTGCTGGGGATGGCAGCCTGGTACTGCCTGTGCCAGGGATGGGGAGTGAAGCAGGCAAACACCCATGCAACAACCCCAGCCTGGTGGCACAATCATAGAATCATAGAATCACCAGGTTGGAAAAGACCCACTGGGTCATCGAGTCCAACCATTCCCATCAATCACTAACCCATGCCCCTCAACGCCTTGTCCACCTGTGCCTTAAACACCTCCAGGGAAGGTGACTCAACCACCTCCCTGGGCAGCCTCTGCCAGTGCCCAATGACTGTTCCATGAGAAATTTTTTCCTAATTTTCAATTTCTAATGTCAAGGTCAGTGTTTGCTCCAGAGCTTGGCCTACACCAGCTTTTCGAGAGATTTTGGAGGAGGAAAAACTGCCCTTATTTTAAGGAAAATCCTTATTTTTTCGTTTGCAGCTGGACAGAGGCCAGATTTTGGGCAAGCAACCCACTGAACCCCCAGTGAGGAGATGATGTGATCATGACTTTGCTTTGAAAACTCTCCAGTGTTTTGTTCTCCCCCTGCTACAATCCATTTGGAGCAAATGCAGTCTCATAGCTTCTTGCCAAGCCCACAAGCTTTGGGGAAGCGGCTGTGAAGCATTAGTGGCAGATAAGGACTCCTTGGGGATGGCTGGCTGGCAAGGCAGGTGGCGGTGGCAGTCTTGACTCTTGTCCCTGGCCTGGGGACACCGATGACACAGTGGAGGACCCCACAGGGCTGCCTGGAGGAGAAAAACATTGGGTGGTTGGTTGGCAGCGACTGAACGTGAACCAGCAGTGGCCCAGGTGGCCAACAAGGCCAATGGCATCTTGGCTTGGATCAGAAACTGCATGACCACCAGGTCCAGGGAGGTTCTTCTCCCTCTGTACTTGGCACTGGTGAGACCGCTCCTTGAATCCTGTGTGCAGTTCTGGGCCCCTCACCACAAGAAGGATGTTGAGGCTCTGGAGCGAGTCCAGAGAAGAGCAACGAAACTGGTGAAGGGACTGGAGAACAGGCCTTATGAGGAATGGCTGAGGGACCTGGGGGTGTTTAGCCTGGAGAAGAGGAGGCTGAGGGGAAACCTCATTGCTCTCTACGACTCCCTGAAAGGAGGTTGTGGAGAGGAGGGAGCTGGGCTCTTCTCCAAAGTGACAGGGGACAGGACAAGAGGTAATGGCCTCAGGTTCTGCCAGGGGAGGTTCAGGCTGAACATTAGGAAAAAAATTTTTCATGGAAAGGGTGATTGGGCACTGGCAGAAGCTGCCCAGGGAGGGGGTTGAGTCACCTTCCCTGGAGGGGTTTAGGGGACGGGTGGATGAGGTGCTGAGGGATATCGTTTAGTGTTTGATGGGAATGGTTGGACTCAATGATCCAGTGGGTCTTTTCCAACCTAGTGATTCTATGATTCTGCCAGAATTCCCAGGGAAGGGAAAGGAAGGGAAGGATTAGCCCTCAGGCAGGTGGTGCTGGAGGTACAGGCAGTGATACTCATCCCTGCGAGGTACTGGCTGGGTGGTGAACTCAGGGTGCAGGCTGTCCCCAGCCTGATGGCTCCACAGGGACCTGGGGCTCTCAGTGCCAGCTGACAGGGAGGTGGGAGTGGGGCAGAGCGAAGCAGGGAGGGTTAATGCCATTATAAGCTGGGGCAGGGGGTCTCCAACAGCCGAGACCTCGCCGGCCAGATGGGGAGCCTCGTCTGCCACAAAGGAGGGTCCCCTGGCAGCAGCTGGTCCCAAGGAAGAGGTTAAGGAGACACGTGTCAGGGCAAAGCCCAAGGGTGGCAGACGCAGCCTCAGCCTTTGTCGGGGTCAGCTCCCATCTGACAGGGAGCAGGTGGGGCGGGAGCCACCCGGGACCATGGCCGGAGGGGCTGCGGGATGGCTCCATCACGGTTGCGCAGGGCAGTGACCGGCTGCGGGGCCAGCATCGCCTGCCAGAGCTGTTCAGCACCACACTGCCTTTGTTGCTCATCCACATAATCAATCTTTTTTTTTTCTCTTTTTCTGAGAACAGCCCCATGGTCAGAGGACAAGGCGAGGGACAGTAACAGAGTGAGCAAGACAAGAGCAAGGGCAGGGAGCAGCCAAGCATTCTCCTAGATGGATGATGATGGGGACCAGGATGGACATCCATCCTGCTACTCACTTCTGTTGCCACCGGGCAAACTCCAGGAGCTGGACATGATAACCCTTGTGTGTCCCTTCTGATTCAGGACATTCTCTGATTCTGTGATAATTCAGCCCTGGAGCTGGGATCAGGCAACATTGGCCCCAGGATCAGCTCCGAGTGCCAGGATCTGGCCAGGGCTTGGCCCTGCACCCCTCGCACAGATCAGGACCCACTGCCCACTCTGCTCCCCCTCACCAGAGGCTGGGGCCTAATTTCCATCCTCCTTTCCAATCTGTATGAATTCTATTAATATCAAAATAACGAGATGATTGCTGTGACTTAGAGGAACGGCCGGGGAATTGCTTGGGATAGGATTTCAGTAGCCAAGAGGGTAAATTAAAACCTCTCTTTGGAAAGGAGCAAAGGGTGTATCAGGGGTGAGAAGGGGCCAGCCCAGGGCAGTAGGTGATATTCAGGGTGTCCTTCCCTGGGGGCCACTGCTGCAATTCCTGAATCTTCTCTCATGTTGGGGGGTTCCTTTGGAGATGCCATGGGGTCAATAGCATGGGTGATGCCCCCATCCCCTTGTCATAACCCCTCCAGCCCCCTCTGGACTCATGAGCAACCACCTTGCAATGCAGAAAGATCTCACTGCTCGGCTATCCCATGGTCATATAGGTTCAAGCCGCTGCCCTGACACTTAGGGAGAGCTTAAAAGTGGCACTGAGATGGGCAGCATCCATCCTGCTGTTGGCAGCAGCCTGGGGTCTGGGACTGTGGTGGGTCCCTAAAGGCAGCTGGGGTCCAGCAGCCTGGGGAAGGATGGGGAGTGCTCACAGCCCCTGCCCGGCCCTTGAACCCAAGCAGCTGGGGCTTTTTCAGGTCCAAACGCCTGCCTTGACTGTCAAAAAGACCTGGCAAAGCTCTCAACACTGAGAACCTGGGGACGTCTGAACTTGCTTGAGGGACCAGGGACCTGAAGAGACCATTGAGAATGGGGAAACAGCAAAGACCACATAGCCATGCATAAATATGCATATACGTGGGTTTATTTATATACACGTATATATGTGCAGAGCTATGTATCCTTGTATAAAACAAGCTCCAGCTACCGGTCAGGCTGAGAAGAGCTTTGCACATGGCAGTGGATGGGGCCTGCAGAAATGATGCCTGCAAACAAAGAGAAGGGGCTCCTCCTGCACTGTCCCCTCTGTTTGTGGAGTACTCGAGGGATGCAAATGGAGCCTGGTCCCGGCTGCAGTGGGGTTCCAGCCAGGAACTGGGGATGGTGCTCGGCACTGGGAGGGCAGGAGGCTGAGGCAGAGGAGAGCATGCGGACAGTTAGGGGTAAAAATAGCTCTTGTTGCAAAGCAGGAGTGTCACAGATGCCTGCCAAGCAGAGAGAAAGCATGAGGTGCCCCCCAGGTCCTTATGAAAGGAGTTCGGTGAGGAAGGGGAGCATGGATTGCGGGGCCGTGGTGGTGAGCAGAAAGCTAGGGCATGCAAGGGGGCTCTGCTGGACACCACTCCATAAAAAACAGGCTGGGGTTGTCAAGAGCCCAACATATCTGGGCCGTGGAAGAGGTGGGAATCTCTCTCCAGTGCCCCCTTAGCCTGGATAAGGAAGGAATTTTATCGTAATGAGGGTGGGGAGGCCCTGTTCCAGCTTGTCTGGACAAGTCATAGATGTCCCATCCCTGGGGGTGTTAATGGACAGCCTGGAAGGGCCTTTGAGCAACCAGATCCAGTGGGAGGTGTCCCTGCCCACGGCAGGAGGGTGGAACTGGATGGGCTCTGACGTCCCTTCCAACCCAAACAACTCTGTGAGTCCATGATAACCATCAGGTTGTAGACACAGCATGTGCCTATCCCCTCTGGGTGCTGGCTTGGGGCTCTGAGGCACAAAGCTGCGCCTGGTGAGATAAGCCAGAGGCAGCAACACCCTCAGTTTCTCTTGTTAATGCCACCAGTCCAGCAGCACTCACTGCCCCACTTGCTCCCTCAGGATGGGAGGGGAGTCAGGGTGGATGCTACAGTGGGTGAGAGGAGCTTGAAGGTTCTGGGCTGCCTGCAAAGGGCCCCCTGTTCTCCTGCGGGTCCCAGGAGGGGTTTGTCCTTCAGCAGGCAGCACCCAGCCAGACGGGTGCGTTTGGGCTGAGGTTTCCTCAGTGTCCAGGATAAAAGACTCAGATCACCCCCAGCCCACAACAGGCTCGAGGCTGGCTGCAAAGCGGCTCTTTGCTGGCATCTGCTGTCAGTTTGGAATCCCGCAGTTGCCTTTTTCCACCGAGCAAGACGGAAACGTGGCCACGAGCTGTTCCTCAGCCCACTCGTGGGAATCATAGAAACAGAGAATCCTTAGGCTGGAAAAGACCTCAGAGATCATCAAGTCCAACCATACCTCTCCACTACTAAACCATATCCCTGAGCACCTCATCTACCTGTCTTTTAAACACATTCCCTGATGGGGACTCCACCACCTGGGCAGCCTCTACCAGTGCCTGGGAAACCTTAGGTGAAGAAATTTTTCCTTATGTCCTGTCTGAACCTGCCCTGGTGCACCTTGAGGCCATTCCCTCTTACCCTATCACCTGTCACTTGGGAGAAGAGACCAACACTGACCTCGCTACAACCTCCTTTCAGATAGTGATAAGGTCTCCCCTCACCCGCCTCTTCTCCAGGCTAACAACCCCAGCTGCCTCAGCCACTCCTCGTAAGGCTTGTTCTCCAGCCCCTTCACCAGCTTCACTGCCCTTCTCTGGATGTGCTCCAGGACCTCGATGTCCTGGGAAGGAGGAATACTCTCTGAGAGGATGGGCCCATCATCCACCTGCAGTATCCACAGACAAGAAGTGACCAAAGGGCCTTGCAGGGAAGGTGGAAAGATGCACTGAACTCAAAAATCTGATGTTGAAGGTGGCTTTCCAGCCAGACCTGGAGGAACATCCCTCTGGGCTTGTAAACAGCCTTTTCCCAGGGCACAAGGCTCTTCCCATCCCTGTTGCCGCCCTGTGCTGTGCTTGGGACAGGAGGCTCTTCCTGCAGCTTTCCCTGCGCCAGAGAACGGGATAACATCCATCAAGTTCTCAGGCTCCAGAGAACCTCAGTGTTGTCATGTTGAAAGGCCATCAGAGAGAAATGATGACAGTGGAAAGAACTGACATTTATTGAAACTCTACTTGCTGAGCTAAAAAAGCCCAGGGGAGCTGCAAGTTGTGGGATGCTGGCAGGTCCCTGTGCCAGGGAACCTGGCATTTCCCAAGGGCACCCTAGTGTGGTGAAGCAACTGGGAGAGAATGGAGTCTTCAACCCATGCTTTGCCAGGGCGCGTTGGTGTTTGCATGGGCACAGAGGCACCAGGAGGGGTGTGCAGAGCTCCCTGTCTGCACGGTTGCAGCCAGGAGCTGTCTCTGTGTGTGGGACATTATTTCCCAGGGAGCAAGGGTTTCCCTGCAAGTGTGTTTGTCCGTCTGTCCATTGCCCCTTGTGAACTTGCAGTCTGCCTCAGGATTTTAGCAGCCTCCCCTCAGAAACATGTGGGATGCAATTAAAGTTGAGCTGGAGCAGCGGGGGAGCGGGGAAGGGTTTGATATTGCTAAATAAAGCACTTGGGGGCTGAACGCCCTGGCAGGCAGCGATGCCTGGGCATGTGTTACCTGGAGGGAAGAGGCTATCTGTGCCTGTCGGTGAGGCCACATCACCAGTGCTGGCCAGCAGACATAATCTCTGAGTCCTTGTGCATCACCCATACAACCAGAAAATACAGCAGCAATGCACCCAGTGCTCCTTGGTTTGAGCTTGGACCTGCCTACCCTCGCTCTGTGACTCAGTTTCCCCACGAGCTCTGGCCCTGCCGCTGCTTATACAGCAGCCCTGGTGGCAGGGAGCATACAGAACCATGGGTGGTGTCTCCAGTGGTGGGTGCCACCAATTCTGCAATCTGAGAAACGTCTTTTCCCCAGTGCCCAGCAGGGAGGAAACAACATTTGCATTTGCAAGCTGGAAATTAACCAAAACCCAAGGTATTTGCCCCAGTCCCTGTGGAACAGGCCAGTGGGTTGAATCAGCCCACTCAAAACTGCAAGCATTTTACAATCTGCAATTCATGTGCTGAATGTTATGATTAATTTATGTCTGTTAAATTACCCTAAGGGTTGATTGCCGTTTCTGCCACTGAAGCCACTTGGTCTTACAGCTTCTGAGCACCAGAATCTACAACATGCAGTGAATATTTGGCTTCAATGTGAGACAACCATAGCCTTTCCCAAAGCTATTTCAGCTCCTTGGGTGCTGCTTTTTCCAGTTCCTTGTTCTTTGATAGAAATGATCCTGCCCTGATAACCTAAGAACTGCTCATGTGGTAGCAAAAGTATCTTCACACCATGAGAACTCAGCTGACCGTGACTTTCTCACAGGGATCTGGGAAGAGAAGAGTCTGGACTAAGACATAAGAAACTGCAGACTTGTTATATCCCAAAGCAAAGAAAAAGTGCTCTCAAGTTAAAGAACTCAGAGATGTTGATGATTTTAAGGTCAGACAATGACATTTTGCTGCATTTGCTGCCTAACAGAGAATGAATCCATCAGTTAAATGCATATTGCATTTCTACTAAGATCTATATTAAAATCTATCTGTATTAAAAACTATTTACAGGAATGTCTATCTACATAATAAATCTATTTTATTTCCCTTTCTATCCCTTGCAGGGTTTTCACGGGGCTACATTCTGCAGGGCAGAGTTGGTGCTATGTCCCCTGCACATCCTGTCCGAGTCCCAAGGGACACGGAGCAGAGCATCACCTCCTGGTGCTGAGGGTTAAGGACTGTCAGAGCATCAGCAGCCCGAGATGTTGTTACCTGCATCCCTCCAGATCAGGAATGTTGTCCCAGGGAGTGAATGTGAGCTGTTAAGGTATTTTTAAAATTATTTCAGAAGGAATTAATTAAACCAATGCAAGTAATGGCTTTAAATGGCCCTGGCGCAGGTTGCCCAGAGCAGTGGTGCCTGTCCCATCCCTGAAGGTGTTCCAGGCCAGGTTGGATGGGGCTTGGAGCAACTGGATCCAGTGGGAGGTGTCCCTGCCCATGGCAGGGGGTGGAACTGGATGGGCTTTGAGGTCCTTTCTAACCCAAACCATTCTAGGATTCTATGACTCTAAGTAACAAAATATCTCATGGCTCTCTATAAATAGGCTGGTGGGCTCTAACACAGCTCCTGAGCATGCCAAGAAATGAGTCTAATAATAGCTGCTTAATGATGAAATTTAGGGGGTTGGAGAGACTGTGGAGAGAAGATGCCAGGATGGGCTGAACCCCGTGATGGAAATCAGCTGGGGTAGCAGCATCTGCACAGGTCACTGAGGAAGCATCACTGAATGGAGCAGCTCAGCACGACCACTGGGCAGGAGGCGTGGAGCCCACCACCACCCACACCACCCCATCCACCTCCTGGGGGTGGTTAGGATGGCAGCTGGAGGCAAGCGATGCTCCTTCCAGCTGAAAAGCAGCAATGACCCACGGGGCTGGGGTCAGGGGGCTGGCAGCACCCCCAGCCCCGCACTGCAGCCTCCTGTGCTCCCCAGCCCCTTTCCCTCCCACTACTCCTACTGCCAGGGAGAAATTCCCAGCTGGGCTTTTGTCACCAGCGCACACGTGTTTCTGGGGGAAGTTTCTGTTTCTATGAATAGCGATTTTTCAAACAACTCCCCCCCCGCCTGCTTCTCTTCAGCAGGAGCCCTGACGTAGGCTGCTGGCGTGCCTGGAAGCTGTGACTCGCTCCCACAAGCTAGTCCTGGCCAGAGCCTTCATCTTCCACCCTCCCATCCTGCAGCGTGTCCTGCAACTCATGGTGCCTTGCAGAGAGTCAAACTGAGCCAGAACCACCTTGTGTGCTTGTCTCCCAGCGCTCACTGTGTGCCCTGGGGAGGGAATGGGCTCCTAAGAATCATCGAATGGTTTGAGTTGGAAGGGACCATGAAGCCCATCCTGTTGAACACCCCTGCTGTGAGCAGGGACATCTTCAACTCAGTCAGGTTGCTCAGAGCCCCATCCAACCTCACCTTGAATGTTTCCAGAGATGGGGCATCCCCTGCCTGTCTGAGCAACTTGTTAAGAAGTGCAGGAGCTGGAGCAAAAGCTCGTTTGAGAGCCTGACTGGGGAGCTAAGCCTGCAGGAAAGCCCCCAGCGCCCCAACACCTCTGACTAGGTGACACCAGGGACCCCAGTAAGATCCTGGGGTGCCCAAACTTCCCAGGATGCTGCTCTTGTCTGACCCAGCTGCACAGAGAGCCCAGCACATGTTTTTTATCTTGGATTAAAGCCTGGAGCCAAGACTCCAATTTTCTGCCTGTCTGCTGAGTCCCATTGCTCTCTGCCTGACGTGGCGCCTGCTCACGCTGAGCTTCCCAATTCAGGACCAAGGTCTTAAGGGCGCTCTGGATTCCTGATTTGCATTGGAAGAAACCGACACCTGCAGTACTTTGCATCAGGTCTCCATCCCACATAAATAATTGATGCAGTTACTGAAGGAATATTAATAGCAGAAGAAGGGGAGAGCAGGCAGTCCTGCAGCTCTATGGAAGTGGCGGCCACAGGATGAGCTTTATAATGTGGCCCCAATGGCTTTAGTAGCTTCGGAGCATGGCTGGGCCAACAGGTTTGTTGTATCTGCAGCTCCCATAGCTCCAGGAGGGCGGTTCCTTGTGTCCTGCATCCTGCTTTACCCAGGCTCATTGCCTCTATGCTAACAAAGCCCGTCTGCTAACGAAGCTGGTCTACAGGGGGATATGCGGAGATCTGGTGGGGATGCAGTGCAAATGTCTTCTGCAAACTCAGAGCTCCCTCAGCCCTGGGGCAGGGACTGAGGTGACTCAGGGGAAATAAATGATGTTTTTATTGAGGCAAATCCGCTGCTGGAACAGGAGCAGTGCAGAGTCTGTGTGTGCGCCTGCACATCAGCCTCACTGGGTGGTTGGGTGGGTGAGGCTGTTTCTCTGAGGGAGGTGAAGTTGGCACATGATGCCCTGGCTCCAGAGACCATGGGGTTTTCTCCATCCCATCAGCAGAACAGGGAAAGGCAGGGCTTCTCCCTCTGCCTTGCACTGATGCCATCCGGGTGGCTTCCATGCATCCAGGTGGCTTCCAAGCATCCAGGAGGCTTCCATGCATCCAGGTGGCTTCCATGCATCCAGGCTGTGCTTCTCAGCATCCCTGCTGCCGGGCAGAAGAGCTGAGAAATGAAAGAAAACAACTCAAATGGTGCTGTTCTGCAGTACTAAAAGCACCGTTAGGGTTCCCACTGCCACCTTAGATGGGAGTGTAACTTTAAAGGCTGGAAATATCAAAAGCAACACTGGGAAGGAAAAAGACCCCATCGAACGGCTGATTGCAGCTGCCTGGCTGGCAAGTGAAGTGAGTGCTCCCAGAGTGAGCGGCATGGGGAAAACGAGCCCTGTCTCCACTTGAGGATGAAAGGAGAAATTTCCCCACTGCTGTATGTGAACCAAGCAGCACGGGCAGCTGGAACAAGGCCTGGACGGCTCCCTGGGGTATGGAGGCGATGGGATCATAGGGAAATACCTTTGGCTGGGTGATTGGGTAGTAGAAGTGCTGGCTACAGTGAGAAGCACTATCCCACAAAGGCAAAGAGTCATTTAAGCCAAACCCTAGACTTTTCAGCAAAAAGAAAATCAGGAGTATGTGAAGCATCTGTTCTGTAGAAAAAAAATAACCTTCAGGGTTTCCTCTGCAGCAACCTCAAGAAATTCCACAGCTGTTGCTGTGTGGGAGGGAGCCCGGGGAGCATTTTTCCCCTCTGTGCGTGGCCGATGCTCGGGGCTGGCTCTGCTCCCTCACTGGGGATGGGCTGTGAGAGCAGCGCACACTGCAGCCCCTCGCTGTGTCCCCTCCCGAGCCAGCAGAAAATGTTAGCGAATTCAAACAAGTCACTGAATCCTAGAATTGTGAAATGGTTTGGGGTTGGAAGGGACCTTAAAGATTATCGAGTTCCATGCCAGGGACACCTCCCATTGGATCTGGTTGCTCCAAGCTCCATCCAGCCTGGTCTGGAACCCCTCCAGGGATGGGGCAGCCACCACTGCTTTGGGCAACCTGGGCCAGGGCCTCCCCACCTTCACAGGAAAACATTTTCTTCCTAAAATCTAACCTCAATCTCTCTTCTTTCAGCTTCAAACCATTCCCCCTCATTCTATCCCTGCACTCCCTCAATCCAGAGTCCCTCTCCAGCTTTCCTGGAGCCCCTTTCAGCACTGGAAGCTGCTCTAAGGTCTCCCTGCAGCCTTCTCTTCTCCAGGCTGAACAACCCCAACTCTCTCAGCCTGTCCTTGGGTCATCTTCCAGCCCTTGGATCATCTTCCTTGTGTTTTGCAGAGGCACAGAGACCTCAGTAAACCCATCCCAGAGACCTCTGGAGCAGCCCAAAGCACTAGGAGTGTATGGGGGATGCACCAAGAGACATTTTTACTCCTAAGGGTATTTTCTGCTCCCAGTTGCTGCCTCTTGGCTGCAGAATAAAACGCTATTCTCTCAAAGGAAACAAAATATCGTTCCTGTTTCCAAGATCCAGGATAAACAAGGGAAAAGCAACACAAACTGTTCTGAATGTCTGTGAACACCATCTCCCTCTGCCTAGCTCCTCTTTTACACCCACTAGGGCTGTTAGGAGACATCTGCCCTGAGGTCACTACGGAGAAACCAGCTACCCAGACTCCCTGTGGTCCAGTGCTGGATCTAGGCAGCCCCTGTCCTGTCCCATGGGGCTTCCAGAGCCACCACCTGTTCCTCTGCTGCTGCTGGCCCCTATAAAGGAGCCAAAAGTGGCTTGGGAAGCTGCTGTATGGCCTGGGAACCCTGTAACACATGGTGCCCACACTAAGGCACCACGCAGGGTCTGGCTGGGCAGGGGTGTGGGAGCAGACTCCTCCCCGGGCTCCTTGAGCATCCTGCCCAGCCCCACAGATCCACATCACCTCAGCGGTCCTGCTGAGTGGCCAGATCACAGAATCATAGAACGGTTTGGACTGGAAGAGACCTCAAAACCCATCCAGTTCCACCCCCTGCCATGGACGGGGACACCTCCCACTGGATCCAGTTGCTCAAAGTCCCATCCAGTCCCGCTGCTGGTGGGCACCCCATAGCGGGTGTGGGATGCAGGCAGGGGGTCTGGGACTGCTGGGGGGTTACAGGCTTCTTGGGGGGTGCAGAGGCTGAGCCAGCTGCCCCAGCCTGGCTCCCACTGTTCCTCCCACCATGCGGGACCCCAGCATGTCCAGGGCCAGACTGGGGGACAAGCAATGGAACACTGGGCACCCAGGTCCCCTGCCTGTGCCCCATCCCATGACACAGAAGGGACCACTGGGGACCCCTGTCTGCTCCTGTCCCCTATCCCGTGCTGGAGCTGGGATCCGAGTCCATTCTCCTCCCTGTGCCCCATACTGTACCCAAGCAGAGAGCAACAGGGACCCGGGTCTCCCCCACCATTTCATAGAATCATAGAATCACCAGGCTGGAAGAGACCCAACGGATCATTGAGTCCAACCATTCCTATCAAACACTAAACTGTATCCCTCAGCACCTCATCCACCTGTCCCTTAAACACCTCCAGGGAAGGTGTTCCCTCCACCCAGTGCCCCACCCAGTGCTGGAGCAGGGTTCTGAGTCATAGAATCATAGATTCATAGATTCATAGAACATTATGGGTTAGAAGGGACCTTAAAGATCCAGTTGCCCCATCCAGCCTGGCCTGGAACCCCTCCAGGAACAGGGCAGCCACAACTGCTCTGGGCAACCTGGGCCAGGGTCTCCCCATCCTCATGGTGAAGAAATTCTTCCTCATGTCTAGTCTAAATCTGTCCCTCTCAGTTTATACCTGTTGACCCTCGTCCTATCACCACAAGCCTTTGTGGACAGTCCCTCCCCAGCTTTCTTGTAGCCCCTTCAGACACTGGAAGGTCACTATAAGGTCTCCCCACAGCCCTCTCTTCCCGTTCCAGCAGCTCCAACCCCTCTCTCCCTGTGCCCCATCCCCTGGGGATGCGGGGAGCCCCGGGGTCCCGGGTCCGCACCCCAAGCCCGTGTTGCGGAGCTGCGCGGGACTCGGGGCTCGGTTTGCGGGGCTCGGGGTGCGGAGCACGGTCCTGGGGCTCGGTGGGCGGCACCGAGCGGTGTCCGGGAAGGTGCTCGGGGCTTGGGGCGGTGCTCAGTCCCGGGGCTCAGTCCCGGTGCAGTGTTCAGGCCCCGTGCTCGGTGCTCGAGCCGGGGTTCGGGGCTCGGGGCGATGCTCCCGTGCTCGGTTCGGGGCTCAGTCCCTGTGCTCGGGGCTCGGGGCTGTGTTCGGAGCTCGGTTCGGTGCTCAGTACCGGGACTCGAGGCGGTGCTCGGTGCCCCTGTGCCCGGTTCTGTGCTCAGTCCCGAGGCTCGGGGCTCGGTTCTGTGCTCGGGACTCGACTCGGTGTTTAGACCCGGTGCTCTGTGCTCGGTTCGGTGCTCGGGACTCGATTCGGTGCTTAGACCCGGCGCTCTGTGCTCGGTTCGGTGCTCAGTCCCGGTGCTCCGGGCGGTGCTTGGGGGTCGGGGCGGTGCTCCCGTGCTCGACTCGGTGCTCAGTGCTGGGGCTCGGGGCGGGGCTCGGTGCTCGGGGCGGGGCTCCAGTGCTCCCTTCGGTGCTCGGTCGGGGGGCTCGGGGCGGGGCTCGGTCCCGGTGCTCCGGGCGGTGCTTGGGGCTCGGGGCGGTGCTCCCGTGCTCGCTTCGGTGCTCGGTTCCGTGCTCAGCCCTGAGGCTCGGGGCTCGGTCCCGCTGCTCGGGGATAAATTCGCTGCTCGGTGCCGGTGCCGGGCGCTCGGGCGGGTGCCCGATGGCCGCGGGTCGCCGCGCCCCGCGCACGGGGCTGCTGGAGCTGCGGGTGGCCGGGGGGCAGTGGCTGCGGGTGCTGCTCAGCCTGGCCGAGGAGGCGCTGGGGCTGAGCCCCGCAGACGCCCCCGGCCCAGCGGAGGCCCCGGCCCCGCAGCTCAACGGCGGCGAACCGGGCTCCGCCGTGCCCGAGGCTCTCGCCAACGTCCGCCGCACCGTGCGAGTGGTCAAGCAGGACGTGGGGGGGCTCGGCATCAGCATCAAAGGTGAGAGGTGCGGGGAGAAGGGGGTCCCGGGCAGGGGAAAGGGGTCCCGGAGCAGGAGAGAGTGTCCTTGTGCAGAAGAGGGGGACCACGGTGCAGAGGAGGGGGTCCCCGTGCAGGCAAAGTGTCCCCATGGCAGGTGAAAGGTGTCTCCATGGCAGGGGAAGGGTGTCCCCAAGCCCAGGAAAGGTGTCCCCAAGCACGGGGAAAAGTGTCCTGTGGCAGGGGAAGGGGGCCCTGAGGAGGGGAAGAAGGTCCCCATGGCAGGGGAAAGGTGTCCCATGGTAGGGGAAGGGGTCCCTGTGGCAGGGGAAGGGGGTCCCCATGGCAGTGGAAAGTTGTCCCATGGCAGGGGAAGGGGTCCCTGTGGCAGAGGAGGGGGTCCCTGGTCAGAGGAAAGTTGTCCCCATGTCGGGGGAAAGGTGTCCCATGGCAGGGACATTGAAATAACAGGATGCGAAACATCCCCAGTACTGGGATTTTGGGACACTTTGGGGTCCCACGGTCGGGGGGCCCTGCCCACTGTCCCCCATGCTTGGGAGCTGTGAGGGGCTCCCACCACCCCAAGCTCGCAGAGGCGAGGCAGGTGGAAGGCACAGGGGACCCTGTTATGCAAAACGTGCCCTTTCGCAGCCAAAGGGAGGGCTCGGCCACTGTGACCTTGTCCCCTCCGTGCTGAGAAACGCCCCTTCGGAACGGTCAGCAAAGCGAAGGCAGCAGTTGTAAAGCCCTTGGAGATCTCCAGGCTGGGGCGTTAAACCGAGGCTCTCGGGCTTGGAGATGTCAGCGGTGGGAGAGCCGAGCAGGGGGGACGCTTGCGTGTTATAATCCCTGTTTTCCTTCCCGAGCTGCCTCGCTCCTCGGCAACTCGCCTAAAACTTCAGGCTGGAAACTTCTTGGGGCAGGGCTGGCGCTTCTGCCTGCCTTTACCCTTCACGCTGCTCCGAGGGAATTGGAAACTCCATGACAGGAGGATTAAACAGGCAGGCAAAGGGCTCGCGGTGAAGACAGGGCAGGCTCAGCAGCCCTGACAGCAGCGGCTCTCGCCTCCTGACGTGGCTTCTCCTCCCAGCTCAGAGTGGACGTGGCCGCAGCCTCCAGCTCCCTCTGGAAGTGAGGAGGTTTTGCCATGTGGGTGTGTTGGTGCTGGGACTGGATGGAAACGGTGCTGCTGGGATGCCTGAGCCTGCCAACCCTTCTGTGGCTCTCCCAGGAAAGACCCTTCATAATAACTTTGCCTGTCAAGTTATTGCTAGCTCTGTGGCTCTCCCAGGAAAAACGAAACATCAGTTGGTTCAGTTAAAACTTTGTTTTTCTAGTGATATATGTGGAAACCGAGTAATCGCTATCCAAACTGGATAGAGGCTGTTAGGGAGGGTATGGCTCATCCTTACCTACCTGCTCACCTTTCCCTGTTGAAAATTGTGCCAGCCACATTTCACTGGGGATGCTTCACCACAAACTGGGGTCTCGATGAGGTGTCCTGCCTCGAGCTGTGACGAGGGAACGGGCACTGGGGCTGCTGGGCTTGCCTGCCTGTGGCTGGTGGAGGCTCCTGACCGTGGCAAGGGGCTCCCAGTGCTGACAGCCCGGACTGGGAGCCGCTGCTGGAAGGACGAGCTGGGAGCATCCCCTGCGGGGGCCTCTGACAGCTGATAACCAGGGCCCTCCAAGGGGCTTGGCAGGCGCTGAGTGAGGAAATGCCTGTGGCACCGGCTCGGAGCAGCCCAGGGCGGGTGGTGACAACAGGCTGGGCTCCGCATCTCCTCCCAGGACCAGACATCATCTCTTGGAGCCTTCTTGGGGCAGGTCGTGCCCCGTAGGGCACGTCAGGGGATGCTGATTCCCGGCTGTGCCTGCCCAGGTTGGGGCTTGGCTGTAGGTGCTGCACCCCGGCTCCCTGGTATGCAGGCTGCTCAGATCTCCCTGCAGGTTCAAAAGTTAATGTGCAAATCGATCTCCTTGAGCCATCAGGAGGTTTGAATAGCATCTTTTTGGGCAGGAGAGAGGGGAGCAGCAGGTAAATAGGGCTGCTGCACAGAGAGGAGCAGACAGCTGGATTAGTACACTTATCCCTGGCTCTTTTGCCTCTCCAAAACCATTTCAGCTGTCTTTTCTATTTAGATCATGAAGTCCTTGGAGCAGGGATAGTTACTCAGCACACACGATTAATAATGCAAATAAAGACATGTGTTCCTGCCAGAATCGATGGGGAGACGGCCAGGTTATGTGTCAGCTCTGTGTGGAAATCTGCGACCACTCGGGGTGGGTTTGGAGCAATCATTTTCATCTGTTGTAGAGCCTCATGGTATTTTGGCTCTTGTGGTTGACACAGGCATGCCACGAGCATCTGAACAAATGGGGCAGTGGGCTGTCCCAGCACAACGCTTCTGAGTGCTGGGAAAAGGGTTCAGCCTGACCAGTGCCAGCTGGTACCCAAGCATCCCCCTCCGCACCCACTCCGTGTGCTCCCGCAGCCCCAACTGCTTTCTTTCTCTTTTATTTCAAGGTGGCCGAGAGAATAAAATGCCCATCTTGATCTCCAAGATATTTAAGGGGCTGGCAGCGGATCAGACCGAGGCGCTGTATGTGGGGGACGCCATCCTCTCCGTCAACGGGACCGACCTGTCTGAGGCGACACACGATGAGGCGGTGCAAGCGTTGAAGAAGACGGGCAAGGAGGTGGTCTTGGAAGGTAGGAGATGATGATGTGAGTGGGGGACGAGGGTCTGCCTGCTTCTGGAGGTCTAATCCCTGTTTTTACTGCCAGCGTTCTGGGAGCTTGAGGGTGGCACGTCATCTGCATAAGCGTTTGGATACTCTTTCAAATGGAAAAGAACATTTGCAGACTGGTTTATCAGCTCATCTGGAGAGCTGGAGGAGCTGGGATCTCCCTCCAGAGAGGGAGAACAGCATGTCACTGCTCCATGCCCAGCGGCTCCGTCCCCGCTGTGGGACTGTGGGCAGGCAGCGATGGGAATTGTGGGGCAGGTTTATGGAGTTTGTGACTCTTCTATCCTGTGCTGTCACCCTGAGGTCTGCGGTTCCTGGGGCTATGGAAAACTTTCTGCTTTTTTTCTGTGGTTTTCATTTAAACTTGCATCCTCAGCTGGAGCAGAGCTGTGCGGCTCTGCAGGCATCTGTCCATCTGGAGGGGTTCACACTGGCACCCCATAATTTTTGGGCACCAGGGGTTGCAGCCCTCGCCGTGTCAGGGGAGACAGAAGCTGGTCCCCTGGGAATGGGTTCCTCTGTACCATGAAGCTGGTCCCTGGTGTCTCCTTGCAGAGGCTGGTAGACTGAGGGAGCCCCCCCAACCCTGCCTGGGGAGTGGATGAGGGTTTATGGGTTGGGAGGAAGGGCCCTGCTTTTCTCCTGGTACACATCAGGTCTGTCCACCCTCTGCCAGCTTGGCTGGGTTGGGGTGAAATGCCGAGGATCTGTCCCTCAGGATGGAACCCTTCCCATCTGCTCCCTGCTGGCCAGTCCCCTCGGCCAGCTCAGCCAAACAGGAGGGTCTCAGCACCCAAGAATCCTTCCTGGTGCAATTGCAGGACTGCAGATCCCAGGGTTTCATGTGGGAAGAGTGCTCTGGGCTCTGCATTGACAAAGAAGGGCACTGTGTCTTCTGCCAGCGACCGCTGTGGTCCTTGCTTTCTTGCTCCTTCCTCTGATTGTCTCAGCTACAGATTTTCATTTTTAGCTTTGCTCAGCCCTTTCTGCTGTGGGTTCCTCCTCTCCTGGGAGCCACAGGACCACAGTTCAGCCAGAGGAATGTGCTGCTCTGCACAGCTGCTGGGAGCAGATAGGATTGTTGGTGGGGTTGGTTTATTTTTTTTTTTCTGTCGAAAGAGTAATACAAGAACCTCTTTCTCTGTGAGTCTGCAAAATTCCTCCTTCTAGCCTCTGTTCTCAGACCACCCTCTCTGTCTTATTTTCTTTTCATCCTTTACTTTGGCATGGGTTTCCTTTCTGCTAGAGGTCCTGCAGGAGGTGGAGATGAGCTGCACTTTCTGTAGAGAACAGCTCCTCTCCCTGGACCACCTCCTCCTCCTCCAGCCCACTGGGGAGCCAGCTGCTGCCAGGTTGCCCTCCCAGGAGGCAGCTGCAGGCGAGGCCCTTGTTGTAGCTCACTGAGCTCAGGTATGACCTGGTGGCCTTCTTAATTAATCAAAAATCCCAGCAGGTGAGNAAGCTCTGCCAGGGGAGGTTTAGGCTGAACATTAGGAAAAAATATTTCACAGAAAGGGTCATTGGGCACTGGCAGAAGCTGCCCAGGGAAGTGGTTGATTTGCCTTCCCTGGAGGTGTTTAAGGCATGGGTGGACAAGGTGCTGAGGGACATGGTTTAGTGATTGATGGGAATGGTTGGACTCGATGATCCAGTGGGTCTTTTCCAACCTGGTGATTCTATGATTCTATGTAGGTACCCCTGGGAGGAGAGCAGGGCTGGGTTGGCTCCCATCATGACATGCTGGAGGCTTTGTGATTAGTTTGATGATGCCGTGCTGTTCAGGGGTGTTGCTGGCAGCATCTGGAGTGGGGCAGGGTCTCTGCTGCTCATGTGATGTGGACATTGTGTACACACACGGTGCGTCTCCTCCTCCCCATTTTGGGTTTGCCGGTGTGGCACAGCTCTGCCCATGGAGGATGGTGGGGCAGGCACCACAGTGTGGCCTTGATTTGGCTGCCGCTGCCCTGCAGAGGTGATGTCCCTGCCTCGAGATGGGGTGTCCCCTGCTCTATCCTTGCCACTCCGCTGTCTTTCCAGGAGCTGGCTGGCAAGCACCTTGCCCCGGGGAGGGCTGTGGGGCACAGGGAACCCTTAAAGCACCTGAAGGGCGGTGAAGAAGTGGCCTCCCTGCTCCCTTCTCCTGCTTGGACTCGTTCCAGGGCTCAGTGAAAAGTGACACAGTGTCCTTAACATTAAGCAGGTGCTTTACAGTCTCTCTATCCCACCAGGAGCAACTCTGACTTCCTTTAGGGTTACTGTATTCACGGGTCAGGATGGTGAGTTGGGGTGAAGCTTTCTGAAAGGGCAGAGCTGGGAGGCTCCGTGTTTTAATCCAAATACCAGCAGTGGCTCCACGTGCCAGATCTCACCCCAGGCTGCTCAGCTTGGCTCCTGGCACCATTGCTGGCCGGGCGTGAGGACACGCAGATACCTCTCGGCATGTCCTGCCAAGATGTTTTTCAGGATGTGCCAAACTACTCTCTTGATATTTGCAGGAGCAGTTTGACTGTATTTATATTACATTGTTATTTTGAGGAGAGTTGCTGTCCCTTTACCTTATTTTTCCCTGTTGGGTTTTTTTTTTTTGCACTGCTTGGTATCCAGAGACCTTCCATGGCAGAGGAAAAGCTGATAAACATCTTTACAGCTGCCCTGGGAAGGGCTTAGCTACCTGGAGTGATTTTCCTGATGAGGTCCCTGTGCTGTGTCGGGAGAGAACTGAGAGCAGTGGGAAGGAGGAGCTGGGGCAGCTTGGGGCTCGTTGGCTGCAGGGAAGCTCCTGGGGCTGTTGCAACTCTCCAGGATTCACTTGGCCAAGTAATAACTTGGAAGCTTGAAATACAGAAAAGCTAAGTGGTGGCAGGATTGCGTTGCATTCGGGATACTTGGCTTGGGAGGCTGCCCAATCCCTGGAGGTGTTCCAGGCCAGGTTGGATGAGGCTTTTAGCAACTGGATCCAGTGGGAGGTGTCCCTGCCCTTGGCAGGGGTTTGGGGAAACTGGATGATCTTTAAGGTCCTTTCCAGACCAAACTGCTCTGTGATTCTGTGACATTGCCCTGACTCTGGAAAGCTCAGCAAGTCACAGAGGGTGGAGATGTGCATGGTGTGAAATGGAAATACCCACAAAATTTGGGTGACTCTGGGGTAACGAACACACAACAAGGAGTGGAAGCAGGTTTTGAGTGAAGGTGAATGGTGTCAACCAGGGTTTGTGTGGTTCCCTGTTGCTGCCACCTTTCAGGGCTCAAAAGGGCTTCAGCGGAGGAAGCCCTGAGGTGGCCTCCAGCCTTTTGTGGGACACTGTAGTCTTCTGGCAGATGTGAGCATCTTCAGAGTCTGAGCAGCTGGACTTTGCCTCCCACAAGGCTGTGTATATTCTTATGCTTTAAATATGGTGATGAACCAAAGCAGGAGTGGAGGCTTTGGACTTGCCATAGGGTGGTGTAGAGAGACAGAAAGGGTCTACACCCTCCTGTCTCCTCATTGTCCTGAAACTTTGCTTTCCCTGGCGATTTTTCTGGGGACGTTTCTCCTCCTGTGGAAACATGGAGAGGTGTTCCATGATCCTCCTTGGATCACTCAGCCCCTGGGTTACCACTGAATATTTAGGAAAGGCAGGGCTTTTGGCACTGAGGGCTGGGGCAGGGGCTTGGGGCAGAGGGACCGTGGTGGCATCCCTCTCTGCAGCATCCCATGACATCTTCCTCCTTGGGGAAGAAGGGTTTGAGTTGAGGCAGCAGGGACAAACAGTACTTGGAGCTGGGGGCAGGGCACAGGTGGGATGCTGGACAGAGTGGCTTTGGCAGCTCTGGTGTTGAGTGTTTTGGAAGCACATTGCAGCATCAGCTTGAAGTTTACAATTAATTTCAGAGTGTCTCTTTGAGATGTTCCAAGACAGAGAGAGTCCAGCTGATCCTGGACTTAACATCTCCTTAGGGCCAGGCTTGGAGCTCCAGGACCTCTCTGGGACCCTTCCTGATGCGATGCGCACCTGTGAGGTTGGAACTTTTTGACTCACAGCACCATATGGATGCTAGTAGAAAGATCTTGGTGGTGGTGAAGCCCTGGGACCCATCCTACCCCTCACTGGCAGTGCAGGATTAAACCTCTCTATTGTGAATCCAGGCTGGGATCCCCAGGCTGAAGCAGAGCATGTCAGCACCCAGCTGGTGGCTCAAGCAGCAGGTAGGGGCTCTTGAGCCTGCTACTGGGTGTCCATGTGGCTGGGGCTGATTTCCTGGCTGGAGGAAGGTTTGTGGCTCCTCGACAAGGCCCTCTGGGGTCAGCGTATTGGCTTTGGATGGTGCTGAGCCACGAGCACCTGCATGGACCAGGCATGCTGACTCAGGATCGAGGGTGCAGCAATGCTTGTTCCTTATCCTTGGTAGGGATGGGCTGGTGGAGAGGGGGGATCTGTTACTCAAGAAGTAAAACTAAGGGATTTTAATGTTTTGGTTTTTTTCCTTTCTGCAGTGCTGAGGAGGAAAAAAAACCAAGAGAGACAGAAAAGCAGGGCAGATCTAGGGCCTTTGGTTAAACTTGTCCCTGATGCAACTCACTGTGGGGCTTGGGGTGCATGTTATGCTCCAGAGATGCTGCAATCAGTCGCTCACACAGGTTTCCCAGAGAGAGGCTTTGGGGATCACATGGATTTGCCCACAGGCACCGAGAGGCTCTTTCCCTGCTGGGCGTGGAATATTTCTGCAAGTGGTTTCTGGTGGAGTGCTGGCTAATGAGAAGGGGTAGTCAGTGTGGCAACCCCAGCTCTGCAAGGTGTTAATTTAAAAAAAAACACTGAAGCACCAGTACAAGAACTGCAGTTCCCGGTAGCAGAGATGATGCATAATGTGGTCCGACTCATTTGCTTTCATGAGGTGGGTGTAATTAATTAATCCGTTCAATACCAGGTGAAGGGACTGGCTGAAGTGTAAGTTAATCCACTACAAAGCCTGTGCTGGGAAAATTCCATGGCTTCATTTGTGCTTTGCAGGTTTGGGCAGGGGTGCCATGGCTGCTGCTGCAGAGCGGGGCTGGGATGGCACTGTCACACTGTGTCCCCCAGCTGTGCCATGTGTCCCTGGAATCATAGAATCATAGAACCATAGAACCATAGAACCATAGAACCATAGAACAGTTTGGATTGGAAGAGACCTTAAAGATCATCTAGTTCCAACCCCCTTGCCATGAACAAGGACATCCCATGAGATCAGGCTGCCCAAGGCCCCATGGAACACTGGGCACCTAGGTCCCCTTCCAGTGACCCATCCCATGCCACAGAAGGGACCACTGGGGACCCATGTCTACTCTCCTAACCCATGCTGGAGCTGGGATCCGAGTCCATTCCCCTCCCTGTGCCCCATCCCGTACCTGAGCAGAGAGCATCAGGGACCTGGGTCTCCCCCTCACTTCCCTCCACCCCATCCAGTGCTGGAGCAGGGATCTGAGTCATAGAATCATAGAACAGTTTCGGTTGGAAGAGACATTAAAGATCATCTGGTTCCAACCCCCTGCAATGGGCAGGGACACCTCCCACTGGATCAGGCTGCTCCAAGCCCCATCCAACCTGGCCTGGAACACCTCCAGGGATGGAGCTGCCACATCTTCTCTGGGCAACCTGGGCCAGGGCCTCCCCACCCTCGTGGTGAAGAAATTCTTCATAATGTCTTCATCTGCCCCTCTCCAGTTTATACCCATTGCCCCTAGTCCTATCACTCCAAACCTTTGTGAACAGTCCATCCCCATCTTTCTTGTAACCCCTTCAGGTACTGGAAGGTCACTGTAAGGTTTCCTGGGAGTCTTCTCTTCTCCAGACTGAACAACCCCAGCTCTCTCAGCCAGTCGATGCAGCCTCTGCTGCTGTTGGAGGAGCCCAGCCCTGGGTGCACAGCTCTGTGGTGAGCACCACAGCCCCCATCGCATCCTACCTCCCAGCGCCAGCTTGGGCTCCCCTTGTGCTTTGGAAACTCACTGGTGCTTTATCACCAGCCCTAAATCCCCTTTGCAGCCGTGTTGGAGGTGCACTCGCACTGGCCATGCCGACCTCTCCTCCTTTGCTCCATTGGGACGTGACCCCACCATTGCGCAGCTAATGCCGGTGCTGTCCCCAGCGTGCTTGGGGAGCCATGGGCTGGCGTGGGGACACTGCTCAGGTTTCAACGGCTGAATGATACCTTTCCCAACTGCAATTAGTTCCCAGGCACTGGGATAATGGTTGGTCTCCGCTGCCAAGATGAATGACTTGGGATAAAATCCAACATGGCTCAGATGCCTGCGGGAACGCGGCGGCTATTTATAACGGGAGGCACAGGGCACGAGGCTGGTGGCCCCACACCACCTCCTTGGCCACGACCGCACTGCGGGGCCACCGTGGGGTAACCCAAGCCACGGGCTGCAGTGGCATCGCAGCCGTTTATAGCCGTGTCCTACTGGGGCAGGGCAGAGCAGGGCTCCCCGTGGGGTTCTGCCTCCCCACCGTGCCCCACTGCAGCTCCTAGCAGGGTTTCAGGATTTAGAGGCTTTAGGGAGCTCACTGGGGTAGGAAGGAAGGGGAAGGTGGGTGGTGGTGGGTAGGAGAAGGCTGAGTGTGGTAGGTTCTGCCTGTGGACTCTCTCCTGGTGGGAAAAGGGCTTTTTTTTCTGTCACAAAGTTAGGCTGCTGTTGTTTCACTACAGTGACAGACCTGGTCCACCAACCAGGTACCTTACAAGAGTCGCCTGCAAAGCCAAGCTCGTGTCCCCCATCCTGCCACCCGCACTGCTGACTTCGACCTTGAGTGACACTAGTGGTGGCAACTGGGGACACGGCAACAGGCATGTGTCTGTCCCGTTGTGTTTTTCCCAAGAGCCACCAAGGGGAAGGCCTTCCCAGGACCCACATTGCCCCAGTTTCCCCCCCTGCTCAGCCAAAGCTCTTTGGCTGATGCTGCTCATCTAATTTTCAGGATGCAGCTCTGAAGCCCCATCAATTCAGGGTGACTTTCATGTCCCCCTTTGCCTAAACCTCGGGAGCCGGCTGCCATCCCAGCACAGCTCTGAGGGCGCTGGCTCCACAGCCAGACTCTCTGAGGTCTGAAAGCTGAGTTCTTGTCCCTGGTTTATAACTCACAGGGCACAGCTCCGTGAGCTCCAAGCATGCGGTTTGAGGCTTTTCCTGGGGCTAAGCCATGGTATTTGAGGGCTCTTGTTCCCAGTTGGCAGTGGGACTGGCTGTACCAGCCCAGTTTGGACTGTGTAATTTTGGCCTGGGACTCCTGCCCACTCCCCACCCCCATGCACCCACGTGCTTCACCAGGGCCCCAGTTGGACCTGGATCTGGGAATTGATCTGGATTAAAGCAAATAAAAAAGGGGGGAAAGGCAATTTTTATGCTTTCTGTGGGATTCCATGAGCTGGGATGGTGTGGCAGAGGCACTGGGAAAATTTTAGGTGTCATGTCACCCTCTGGTATGACCTTACCCCCCAGTGCCATCGCCTCCTCGCACCCACAGGGATACTAGACAGAGGACCCGCTGCTGCACCCAGGGGTGATGGCCCCATGGGTGTAACAAAGGAGGCACCAGCTACATGCCGGGAGGGCACAGAGGGTTTCAGGAGGAGATGATGGGTGCTAGAGGGCAAGATGAGGCTGCCATGGTCCACATGGTGCCCTCAGCCAGGTGCTGCTTCTCTTCCAGTGAAGTACATGAAGGAGATCTCCCCCTATTTCAAGAACTCCTCCACGGGAGCGACGGTCAGTTGGGACCCCTCTCCTGCCAGCCCGCAGAAGCGGTCGTCGCCCCTCCTGCCGCCCCGGGAGAGCAGGACTGTTCCTCTAAAGATGTGCTACGTGTCCCGCAAGTGCCTCCCCACCGACCCAGAGCACAGGTCAGGGCACGGTGCTGGAGGGTGGTGATGCCACCGCGGGTGTCAAGGGCTGGTGGGGACCCAGCAGGGCTGTGTCCCTGCAGGTATCTGGAGGTGTGCTCAGCAGATGGGCGCGTGTCCCTCTTCCTGCGGGCGAAGGATGAGGCCACAGCGCAGTCGTGGCTCAACAGTATCCAGGCCAACGCGAATGCGCTGCTGCCGCGGGTGAAGGAGGAGCTGCGAGCTCAGCTGACGGGTGTTGGCACGGCGGCCGGACGAGACATCAAGCATGTGGGCTGGCTGACCGAGCAGGTACCCCTGTGTCCCCTGCTGCCCCTGACCACCGTGCTGCCGGTGGCCCTGACCTCCTCCTCTTGCAGCTCCCCAGCGCTGGCACCAGGAATCTCCTGGCCGTCCTCACTGAGAAGGAGCTGCTGCTGTACCCCAGCCTGCCCCAGAGCCGCGACACCCTGGGCAAGCCCCTGCACAGCTACCCCCTCATTGCCACCAGGTAGGGGCCACCAGCCCAGTGCCCCCTGCCCAAGTGAGAGATGGGGGGTGACAGTCATGAGGCGGGGGTGGCAGGGGCTGGTGGTCAGAGCAGAGCCCCTGGGTGGTGGCAGAGGCTTTGGGGATGATGGCAGAGCCTGGGTGGTGGCAATGTCCAGGGGTGGTGACAGAGCCCTAAGGGGTCTAGTGGTCAGATCAGAGCCCCAGGCATGAGGACAGAGCCTTGGGATGGTGGGAGTGTCCAGGGCTGGTGGGAGGACACTAGGGGTGGTGGCACCGTTTGGTGATCAGAGCAGGGGTGGTGGCAGAGGCTCTGGGGATGGTGGCAGAGCCCTAAGGGTGGTGGCAGGGTCTGATGGTTAGATCAGAGCCCCTAGGTGGTGGCAGAGGGTTTGGGGATGATGGCAGAGCCTGGGTGGTGGCAATGTCCAGGGGTGGTGACAGAGCCCTAAGGGGTCTAGTGGTCAGATCAGAGCCCCAGGCATGAGGACAGAGCCTTGGGATGGTGGGAGTGTCCAGGGCTGGTGGGAGGACACTAGGGGTGGTGGCACCGTTTGGTGATCAGAGCAGGGGTGGTGGCAGAGGCTCTGGGGATGGTGGCAGAGCCCTAAGGGTGGTGGCAGGGTCTGATGGTTAGATCAGAGCCCCTAGGTGGTGGCAGAGGGTTTGGGGATGATGGCAGAGCCTGAGTGGTGGCGGCAGTGTCCAGGAGCGATGTCAGGGGCTGAGGGTCAAGGCAGTCTCAGGGATGATGGCAGCGGCCCTGGAGGGTGGCAGAGGCTTTGGAGAGGGTGGCAGAGCCTGGGTGGTGGTGGCAGGGCACTGGGGATGGTGTCAGGGCACTGGGGATCATGTCAGACCCTGTGGGTCAGTGTCAGTGCCCAGAGGAGGTGTCGGAGCGCGTGGGGACAGTGGCAGCGTCGGCGGGTGGTGGCGGAGGCCGAGGGTCAGAGCAGAGCCCGGGGAGGAGGGCAGAGCGGGGCGGCAGCGCCCCCTGCCGGCAGCGCCGCGACAGGACCGGGACGCGGGGAGGGGGTGGGATGTGGAGCGGGGAGCGGGATGTGCTGTGGGATGCGGGGCGGGAGGTGGGATGTGCTGCGGGAGCAGGGATGGGATGTGGTGTGGAGCAGGATAGGGTGCAGGATGTGCTGTGGGATGCGGAGTGGAGCTGGAGCTGGGATGCGATGTGGGATGCGGAGCAGGGAGCGGGATGTGATGTGGGATGTGGAGCAGGGGTCGGGATGCGGTATAGGATGCGGAGAAGGGAGCGGGATGTGGTGTGGAGCAGGGTAGGGTGTGGGATGTGCTGTGGGAGCAGGGATGGGATGCGGAGTGGAACAGGGGATGGGATGCGGTGTGGGATGCATACGGAGCACAGGGTGGGATGCGATGTAGGATGCAGAGCAGGGGGCACAATGCGATGTGGGGTGAAGAGCAGGATAGGGTGCGGGATGCAATGTGGGATGCAGAGTGGAGCAGGATGGGCTTCAGGGTGCGGGATGTGGAGAGGGATGCAGGGTGGGGTGCAGGATGGGGTGTAGGATGCGAAGTGGGGAGCGGTGTGGGGTGCGGAGAAGGATGTGGTGTGAAGCGTGGCAGAGGATGCGGAGTGGGGTGCAGTGCAGGGTGCGGTGCGGGATGCAGAGCGGAGTGGGGTGCAGGCTGTGGAGCGGGGTGCAGTGCAGGATGCGGTGCAGAGCTGAGGCTGGTGTTGCTGCAGGCTGGTGCACTCGGGACCGGCCAAGGGCTCGGCGCTGTACGAGGCAGAACTGTCGTTCGCACTGCGCAGCGGCACCCGGCTGGGTGTGCAGAGCCACCTCTTCAGCCTGGAGAACCCCCGCGACCTGGCGCTGTGGACCCGCCTGCTGGTGGATGGCACCCATGGCGCTGCCGAGTTGGTCCAGGAGGTCTCGACAGGTCAGTGGGGTGCAGGGGTCCGGGTGCTGGGACGGGTGTCCACCATCTCACCCCGTCCCTGTCTCCATCTCCAGCCTGCACGTGGAAGGGGCAGGATTGCACCCTGTCCATCCACATCGACAAGGGCTTCACCATCTTTACCACCGAGCCTGGGCTCAGCAAGACCATCCTGCTCCAGCAGCCCTTCGAGAAGCTCCAGATGTCCTCTGATGACGGCACCAAGATGCTCTACCTGGACTTCGGTGGCCCAGAGGGAGAGATTGTGAGTTGGCTTTAGCTTTACCTTTGCCACCCCCACCCTCACTCCCTCCGTCCCCTGGAGGGGAAGGAGAACAGAGCTCCCACCATGTGCCCAGCATCCATCCTGTCTGGCACACGGAGCTCCTGGTGTGGCCCATCCACACCCCCTGGCTGCTCACAGCCCTTCCCAGGGTCCCAGTAAAGCTGTGAGGGGGTGTGGGGAGCTCTGGGTGCTCTCCTCACCACAAGCAGAGAGCTGGCTGCTCCAGGAACAACCCTCCATTCCTTTCTTACAGCAATTGGACCTTCACTCCTGCCCCAAAACCATCGTCTTCATCATCCACTCCTTCCTCTCGGCCAAGGTGACCCGGCTGGGGCTGCTGGCATGAAGAGGGAGCGCTGGGCAGAGCAGCCCCAGCCCCTGGCCAATCTCTGCACCTCCCTCCTGGCCAAACCCAGCCTCCAGCCATCCCAGGGAGACCAGAGCCCCTGCGGGATCATGCTACCCCTGCCAAGGAAAAGCACCATCTGGCTGGGAAAAAAAACTTCCAGGAAGTTTGGGGGCTGCAGTGAGGTGAAATCCCTCTTGGATTGGCAGCACTGGGACTTCTCCAGTCCCTTCTTCCCCTCCTTCCTCCATCCTGAATCTCAGCAGCGGCTGGAGAAGCCTGGTTGGAACCTGCCGCCACCGGCCACATGGTCATCACCCCAGTGCCTTGTGAGATGATATTTTGTGTACAAAGACCCGTTTCTATTGATGTTTTATATTTATATCACCCAGTTAAAAATGCTGATGCACCACTTTCCCCACCCCCAACCCTGTCCCTGCCTGGCTTGGACCCTCTGGAGAGTCCCCAGGTCCCGCAGCACAAGAATGTCCGTCTGTCCCCAAGACAGATGGTCGGAGGGCTGGAGATTGGAGCCAGTTTTGTAGTGTTTGCGAGATGGGAAACACAGATCTGCTCCATTTGCCAAATTTTCCCACGTTGTACCTAATGATAGGAACCACTTTTCTTTGTCGGAGTCGGATGGTTGTTTAATTTTGCTGACTCCTGGGTCACTTTATTTCTCAGTTTCGGGGGGGAGGGTCGTCAGGGGGCTGCTGGGAAACAACTTCTTTTATGAACCAAAAGTTTCTGCATGAAAATGCCTTTTTTTGAGGGGATCAAATAAACATTGCAGAGCACAACCAGCAGAAGCCAAGATCTGTCTCCTGGTTTTGCTTGGAGAAGTGGGAAATCTGCGTGTGGGTGATACCTGGGCTGTTCCTTGGGCTGTTTACCACCAGGGGAAGGAAAGGATTTTGCTTGAAGGCTGTGGGACATTGCTGGGAGCTGATAGTGTTGGTCTGGGGTGTGCTGGCGACCCTGGAGGGAGGTTCACATGGGGCCAGAGTCCTTTAAGGTGCTCAACGCTGTGCTGAGCTCAGCAGAGAGAGACATGATGATGCCTGCAACAGCTTTGGAGATACCAGGTGGGTTTGAATAACGTTTGTGCTTTGGGATGCTCAGTGGAGGGTGAGCATCATTTCCAAACTGAAAAATGTGCGTTTTGATTTTTATATTTTTTTTTCCAATAGAAGTAGCTGCCTGGCTGGATGGTAACAGAGGCTTTGAATGTTGTTCCCTTTACATGCCACCCTTGCTGGAAAAGTCAGGCAGCAAATGCAGCTCTCTTGGCTTGGCTGCGGTGTCTGCGGGGTCCTGGCATATGTGCAACATGGCCAGTATTTGCCAGGGGCTTCCCAGGTTAACCTCGACCACTGTTTACCCTGTTAGCATGGAGCTTGGTACTGAAGGGCCCTTTATCACCCAAAAAATGAGGGGCCGTGCTACACAGGATGCCCAGAAACGGCCAGATTCCTCGAGGAAACCTCCTGGAGCTGATGGCTCTCCTTGCTCCCGTGATAGGAATGATTGAACCTGATGATCTGGTGGGTCTTTTCCAACCAGAGCTCCTGGCACAGTTTCTACACCCTCACAGGGACACTGGGATGGGATAAGGTCACATCCACAGCACTGCACAGTGACAAGTTCTGGGTTAATCTTCTCCTTTTGTCCTGTCCCTGTGTCTGGGAGAGCCCAGAGGCTTCCAAGAAAGCTGTTAGCTGGGGAGAAGCCTGGTGCTCAGGCTGTGGGCTGAGCAATAGTCACTAATTAGCAGCAAAATAATATCATTTTTAATAATACTGTATGGAGCCATCCTGGGTAGCGTGGCCGAGCGGTCTAAGGCGCTGGATTAAGGCTCCAGTCTCTTCGGGGGCGTGGGTTCAAATCCCACCGCTGCCAAATTTTGCTCTGCAAAGGGATCTGAACAGGCTGGATCACTGGGCTGAGACCAATGGGATGAGGTTTAA
>WAAB01023948.1:0-11746 GCA_013389865.1 Piaya cayana | reverse complement strand
AGTCTGTAGCTGCTCAGGGTTGTTGTGCCCGAAGTGCAGGACCCGGCATTTGGCCTTGTTAAACCTCAGGCCATTGGTCTCAGCCCATGGATCCAACCCACAGATCCCTTTGGAGCCTCCCTACCCTTCAGCAGATCCAGCTTCCAC
The DNA here is from genome assembly GCA_013389865.1 of Piaya cayana. Taxonomy (NCBI): domain Eukaryota; kingdom Metazoa; phylum Chordata; class Aves; order Cuculiformes; family Coccyzidae; genus Piaya; species Piaya cayana. Next base: position 11,599 of record WAAB01023948.1, on the reverse strand, counting down.
CCAGCTTAGTGTCGTCTGCAAACTTGCTAAGGGAGCACTCAATGCCTTCAGTCAGGTCATTGATAAAGACATTGAAGAGGAAAGCTCTGGTCTAATTCCCCTTGTCCCACCTGCCACTATCAACCTCCTTTGCAGCCTGGTGGGAGCTGCAGGGAGCTCATGGATTTTGCTGCTTCCTACAAATCTGTAGAAAAAAGGCCTCCCTGCAAGCAAGCTCCCTCCAAGCCAGGTAAAGGCTGTGCCTGGGTGGGTGATGGCAGCTGCCTAGGGATGCTCCTGCTTTTGGTCACCTCTTCTTCCATGCGCTAATTTGGTCTCTTCTCTCTTTTTTTCCAGCATGTCTCTCCAGCCCTGCTCTGCCAAAGCTGGTGTTTTGGCCCAGTATCAGTCCTGCCACAGCTAAGGGAGCTGCTTGGGTGACCCCAGGAAGGGATGGAGTCAGAAAACCTCCTTTTTGTAAGTCCCCAGTGACACCAGAGCTCTGGAGGAGGATGACCCACGGGCACTCCATCATCCCCATGCCACAACCACACCTCCACTGCTGCAAACCACTAACACAGTGTGTTTCCCACAAGATTTCTAGGTCAGACCACTCTCCAGCATCATTACTAATTGCTGATGGGGTTAACCTCACCTTCTGCTTGGGAAAGACATGCAAATCCCCGTCTTTAGGCTGCATCCTCCTGCTGTAACCTCTCTGGGTGTTGGGATGCCAGCAAAAACTGAGCTTGCTTTAACTGTTATTTCTCCCTCCTCTTCCCTCACACTGACTGTGGTGAACCATGAAGCCCTTTTCCATGCTCCCACCCCTGTGGGGAGATTGGCAGCACTTGTCCCAGGAGATGTCTCCTGGCAAAACACTTTGAAATGTTTCTGGATCCTCCTGGGTGACAGGGGAAGGGAGACAGCATCCCTGGATGCTGCTGATACTCTGTGCCCCTGTCAGAGCCCCCTTTCCAGGGGCTTTAATAAGAGAACACACCCAGGGGTGATGTAATCTGCAACCCAGAAAAAATCCTATGTGGTAGTCCTTGTTGTAGGGAGAAGTCATCACCACAGACATCTTGGAGGTCTGTAGATAAATGCAGGTTGTGGGCAGTCATCTTAGCTCCTCTGTCTCGCAGCATGGCCCTATCATAAAATCATAGAACGCTTTGTGTTGGAAAGGACCTTAAAGCCCATCCAGTTCCAACTCCTGAGCCATGGGCAGGGTCACCTCCCACTGGATCAGGGGCTCCAAGCCCCATCCAACATGCCCTGGAAGACCTCCAGGGATGGGGCAGCCACCACTGCTCCGGGCAACCTGGGCCAGGGCCTCCCTAACCTTACAGCAAAACATTTCTTCCTAATGTCTAATCTAAATCTTCCCCCTTCCAATTTAAAACTGTTCCTCTTCATCCTATCTCTACAGACACTTGTGAAAAGCCTCTCCCCAGCTTTCCTGCAGCCCCTTTCAGCACTGGAAGCTGCTCTAAGTTCTCTTCAGAGCCTTCTTGTCTCTAGGCTGAACAACCCCAACTCTCTTAGTCTGGCCTCATACGGGAGGTGCTCCAACCCTCAGATCATTTTCATAGCCCCTGTCTGGACCCGCTCCAACAGTTCCATATCCCTCTTATGTTGGGGATTCCAGAACTGGACACAGGACTCCAGGTGTGGTCTCACAGGAGCAGAGCAGAGGGGCAGAATCCCCTCCCTCCACCTACTGGTCACATTTCTTTTGATGCATCTCAGAGCATGTTTGACATCCTCATTATAAGGATGTTATCTGAGCTCAGGGGAGTGAGAGATGAGTGGATGGTAATTCCCACGCCCTTCCCATCTTGGAGGGAAGCCACAGCAGCACAAGTTGCCTGCAGAGTCCCTGGCAATGTCTTTCTGGCCAGCAGCGAGTGCAGCATCCCCTGTGCTGTGGGGCTTTGCCAGGCTTTCTTGATGTTCTCGGTGAAATGCCAGGGTCTGGGAGCCTGGGCCAGAGCCCCCACCTCTGCATCCTCCAGCCAGTTGAAGATTTGTCCTGGGTTCCACTGAATATGTCTATTAGCATTCTCAGCCTCTCCTTTTCCCTCCTGGGGATCTGCTGATCTCCATTTATTTGAGCCTAAAAGCAGGAATCAAGGTTCTTGGCTCTGGGATTGTGTAAATGCCTAGCACAACCCATCAGAACTATAAATATCTCACTACTTAATTTGAGAGCAAACCCAAAATTGCATCCAAAGGCACCAGCAATGGGATGGAGTGTGGCTCAAGTGCTGATGTGATGCCAGGCCAGCGGCATTTAGGAAATGGATCTTTCAGGAATTCCAAATTAGTGATGCTGGTTTTACATCCATTAGATGTATTAAGTGCCTATTAAAAAAAAAAATCTTCCTGAAACTTTCCCAGAGCAGAAGGACGAAAGCGAGATGCTGGGGACTGGTGGGAGTGGGAAGATGTGGGGGCTTGGTTGGTGTCCCTGCCTCCTGCACATGGACCCCTCAGCAGAGCTGGGATCCAGCTGTGGGTCTCCCTTGGGTTCTGCTGGCTCAAATCCAGATTGAATCCGGATTTCCAGGAGGAAAACAGTGAGAGGAGGGCGGGGAGACCCCTCGAGCATTGCCTGCTGCCCTGGTCCGGCCCGGTGCTCAGTGTAGGGGCTACTTCTTGGCTCGAAACTAACAATTTTTAGCTTCACTTCATTCCTTGCCAGGGGCTGAGCGGCTGCAGGGGGAGCCCGTGCCGTGCGGCAGCGCCCGGAGCCTGCGATCCCGGCCCCCGGCAGCCTGTTTCCCTCTGCATCCCGCGAGGATGCTCTCACACCGCAGGAGGATCTCCTCACACCAAGGGAAGATTCCCCTCGTACCCCAGGATGATCCCCTCTGCACCCCGGGAGGATGCCCTCAAGCTCTCAGGGGATGTCCTTGCATCCTGGAAGGATCCCTCACATCCCCAGGAGGTTCCCTTTACTCCCTCAGGAAGACACTCTCACACCACAGGAAGATCCTCTAATAGCCTGGGAGGATCCTCTTGCTCCTTGTGAGGATGCCCTCGCACTCCCAGGGGATCCCCTTGCACCCTTAGAAGTATCCTCTTGCACCCTCAGGTGTTCTTCTCCTTCTTGGAGGATGTTCCTTTGCAAATTAGTCCAAGTTTTATACTTTATTAGTCCAAGTTTCACAGAATCACAGAACAGTTTGGGTTGGAAGGGACCTTAACGATCATCTAGTTCCAATCCCTCTGCCATGGGTAGGGACACCCCCGCTGGATCAGGCTGCCCAAGGTCCATCCAGCCTGACCTTGAACACCTCCAGGGATGGGGCAGCCACCACTGCCCTGGGCACCTGGGCCAGGGCCTCACCACCCTCATCGTGAAGAAATTCTTCCTCATGTCTAGTCTAAATCTGCCCCTCCCCACTTTATTCCCATTCCCCCCTCATCCTGTCACTCCAAACCTTTGTAAACAATCCCTTCCCATCTTTCTTGTAGCCCCTTCAGGTACTGGAAGGTCACTATGAGGTCTCCTTGGAGCCTTCTCTTCTCCAGGGTGAACATGCCCAACTCTCTCGACCTGTCCTCGTATGGGAGGTGCTCCAGCCCTCAGATCATCCTCGTAGCCTCTTCTGGACTCAACCTAATACCTTACAACCTAATTGAGGAGAAACTGAGGATGATGCCTCCCTTCTAATGGTCCCCGATGCAGGTTGGGACATTCCTGAAGTAAATATTAGAGCAGCTGATGGCTGATGAAGGGCAATTCCTTGGGAGCTGGGTGCCTGTGCTCACCCCCACACCCTCTTGTGTCTGACTTTGACACCAATGCTTTCTGCACATACAGCCAGACTGAGCCCCCATCCCCAAGGCTGCTCCTGCACCATCTGAGCTGGGAGAGTCGATCTCCTCTTGGAATGAGCACCGCATCATCCTGGAAGTCAGAAGAAGCAGAGATCTTTGGGCTCATGCTTCTGCTGAACCATCTGAACTAAACCCTCTTATTTTCCTGCTTCTTGTGCCCATTTCCATGAGCCGCAATTGGCCCTTTGAGCTCTGTTTGGTCCTTTAAGCTCCATTTGCTGATGCTTGCAAAATACCCCTGGCCGTGGGCCGGCCTTTACAGAAGGATTTTTCTTCCTTACCCCAGCAAAACCACCTGGGGAGATGGGCAGAGGGTGGCTGTGGCAGTGGAGATCATGGAGACTCAAAGGCATCACCCTTTGGGAGGCAGACTGGGTCTTGGGGTACTACTGGGCAATCCCATGCCTTTTAACAAGGATGGAGAACTTTCTCATCTGACTTTCTTTTTTAACAGATGGAGAAGGTTCAGCAATAACTCAGATTAAATGTGTTCATGGAGAAAATGGGGAACTTCCCTAGGATGCTGCAGCTGAGTTGGAGCCAGTGGGAGATCACATGCAGCCCTAGGCACCCCCAAGTCTTTGTGCACAGTTGAGAGACCTAATTGTCCAAGGACAACTCAACCTAAGGTCTGCCTGGGATGTTTTCCTTCCTTGCAGCCTTTACTTTCTTTGGTATAACCTTGTTTTCCCTACTCATAATTCCAACCATCGCTCTAGATCAGGACCAAAGCATCACCAGCAGAGGAGCTTCTGGGAGAATCATTTGCTCCTCTTGCTGTCAGCTCAGGTATCTCCAATACAAACCACATGGAAAGCGGCTGAACAAAGAGGCTAAAGAAATGTGTGCAGACTCATTTATGGATCTTCCCTTGCTCTGGGGAACAAGTAAAAAGAAATTAAGGAATTAGGAGTTACTTATGCACCAGAAACACTTTTTAGTCTGTATCCCTCATAGGTGCCGTTTTCATTTAACTATGAAGACTTAGAAATAGAATGCATATAGGAGATATAAAGGGCGTTGGATAAATTGGAGCTAATTTAGCTTTTATATATCCGCAAATATAGATACACACATCATTGCCATTTTATTTATGCGTGTGTGTTTACACATACAGATCGTATATTTACATATTTATAGAAATGCTAAATGTTTTGAATGCTATCAGCGACAGCTCACAGACAGAAGGAGCCCTGTGAGCTAATGAATATGAAAAAGTAGAGAACAAATATAAAATAGTAATAAATCAATAACTTCACCTTTTCCTTCTGCTACTGGAAGTAAATTACATCCCTGAACAAATACATCTTTTACCCCTAGTCTTCTCCAGTGAAGGTGGTCATAAGCAGCCTTCTGCTACAGCTGGATGCTTTGCTAGTTTTCAAACAAAAAATATCACAACTTTCCTTGGAAACAAAGCCATTACTATCACTTTGCCCAAAACCCACTTTTCCACCTAAATATTTCCCCTTGGTGCTGCTGTTTGATGCCACAGAGCACAGGGGCAACCCAGTAGGTGCCTCTCTGTGGGAACTGGTGGGGTTGTTATGGATATTGGGGCAGCTTTACCAAGTCTTGCTTTAAAGCAGCACCAGAGAGTTTTCATAGACTCATGGAATGGTTTGAGTTGGAAGGGACCTCAAAGTCCCCTTCCACCCCCTGCCATGGGCAGGGACACCTCCCACTGGATCCGGTTGCTCAAAGCCTCATTCAACCTGGCCTGGAACACCTCCAGGGATGGGGCAGCCACCACTGCTCTGGGCAACCGGGGTGTCACCATCCTCATTGTGAAGAATTTCTTCCTAATGTCTAATCTAAATCTTTCCCTGTCCAATTGAAAGCCATTCCTCCTCATCATATCACTCCATGCTCTTGTGAACAGCCCCTCCTCAGCTTTTCTGGAGCCCTTTTCAGGACTGGAAACTGTTCTAAGTTCTCCCTGCAGCCTTCTCCAGGCTGAATAACCCCAACTCTCTCAGCCTGTCCTTGTACAGGAGGTCCTCCAGCCCTTGGATCATCTTTGTGGCCTCCTCTGGCCTCATTCCAACAGTTCCATGTCCTTCTGTTGGGCTTCCAGAACTGGACACAGGACTCCAGATAAGGTCCCGCAAGAGGGGAACAGAGGGGCAGAATCCCTTCCCTCGTCCTGCTGGTCACTCTTCTTTTGCTGCAGCCCAGGATACTGTTGCCCTTCTGAGCCATGCACGCACATTGCCAGCTCAGGGAACTATAGCCAGATAGGACTTTGCACACTGCTCCTCCCCTTGGCGAGCTCCCAGCTTGCATGAAAGAGGCTGGAGCATTGGAAAGAGGAATTTTTAGCACCAAAGTGGAATTTCACACCTTTTCTGAGATGATATTTCAAGGTTTTGCTTTTTTTTCCTCCTGCAACAGTTCTTGGTGTTTCTAAACCCAAATGAGCTTTAAACACTGGATGTTCTCTCAAAGGGCAGGTTCCTCTGCCTGGTTCAGAGCTTCAGCCCAAGCCTTTGACAAAATAAGTATGGAATTACTATTATTTATTATCTATTATTATCTGTTCTGCACGTTACTTACGTGCAGGTGAAACTCTCCCAGTGTTGTTCAGACAATGGGTTGGTTTTTTTTTTTGAGTAGTTCCTCTTCCACAGACAAGACATTTTGTCTGTGTTAGGAACAAAAATATCATCGGAAGAGCAAGAGCCCACCCTCAGCAGGGCTGCTCACTGCCCGTCTGCGGCAGACGACTGCCTCTCAGCTCCCTTTGAATTGCTCTCAGTGCATTACTTGGTTTTCAATTGCATTCCCTTTCCGAGGAGCAACCTCAGCTTTATGTTTCCCTTTTAAGCTGATTGAAATAAAGTATTTGAACAAATGTCATGGGCACTTAGAAATCTCTCCTCTGTTTACTCTCCTTTGCTTTCATTCTGTCCACCTTCTGCAGTACCAGCTCTTAAAGCCTTGAGTGCTGTCTGTCTATATTAATGCCTTTTGCAGGCAGAATACCATACAAAGTCATTAATTTTTTGTATATGGGAAAGATGCCTTTATTAAGTCTCTGTTCATGTTTTTCCAATGGTTGAATTGTTGCTCCTCTCTATGAACCATCAGCAAAGTGGTGACTCCTTGAGATCCATTAGGTACATTCCTCTGGGAGCGTGGTCTTCATCCAGCAAACATTTATAGCCAGTACAGAAAACAGGCCCCAAAGAAGAAGTTCTGTGTCATCCAAACTACCTTCAAAACACCCACTATTGTGTGCATGACTCCTGGAGGTCCAGGTGGGCAGATCCAGGCAGGGTTTCCACCTCAGGGAGTTATTACCCCACCCCTGGATCCCCCAGGATTTGCACAGAATGTCTACTTTGCATGGTGGGTATGAGGTTGGCACCTACTGGGGAGAATGTGATCATGTTTCTCCAAGCAGAAAAGTCCTTTGGTTCAATCTTTGGTTGAAACCTTTGGTTCCTCAGAGCAATGGAAGAAGTTCCATTTATTATGCTTTTCAAAGATGGTTGTTGAGGTTGTGAGGGCTTCTAGCCTCACTGATACGGGGTGGCTGTGCTGGCACCAAGCTTGCTGCACTCCAGGCACCAAATGTGATCTGAAGCAGAAGACCAGACACTGAATGTTGCTACAACATCCCTACCTTGCACTTAGTTCATGCCTCAAATTGAGGCCCCAGTCTACATGGTTTCCTCTAGGACCGATATCCTTAAGCCCCCACATAGCGGGAAGGTCTGGTTTTGGATGCTGCAAACCACTCTGGTTTCCCAAGTGAGAAGCCTGCTCTGTGTTTCCAGGGCTCTGAGCACAGATGTGTTTATTTAACTGATTTTCATAGGTTTCTTCCCGTGATGCAGAGAGAGTGAAAGAGCTGTGTACATTAAATGAAGGCAGTGTAAAAAAAATCAATTTAACTCCCATCTGAGTTGCAGAGAGAAGGGAATAAATTGAAAATTATTTTTAAAATGATGATTTTGTTTGTTCCCATTGCCAGCTGGACCAGTTCCTTCTGCTGCAGGAACTGCAGCCCTGGCCAGGAATACTGGGCACATGTCTGGGCCAAGCAGCTTCAGAGGACACAAAGACAGGGCAGAAATACTTGCAAAATGCACATGTAGAATCACGGAATGGCTTGGGTTGGAAGGGGCTTTAAATATCATCCAGTTCCACCCCCTGCCATGGTCAGGTTCATCTCCCACTGGATCTAGTTGCTCCAAGCTCCATCCAACCCAACTGGGAACACCTCCAGGGATGGGGCAACCTGGGCCCCAGACCTCCTCAGGCTTCATCTTGCTGTGGAAAAAGGGAAAGTCCCAGGTGAGCTTTCTGAGAAACACAGTGCATCCTGTCCTATCTACTTATTAGCTCATCTCTCACTCAATGCCCTGGCCACAAAAAGTGCATGTGTCCAGTCCCAGGCCAGCGTGCTGGAGCTTTCCGAAGATGCAGGGGTGTGCAATGAAGCGAGGGCAGCCCCACCGCTTCAATCTCAAGCCTGAGCTGGGTTCCCCACTGGTGACCAGCTCTGGTGACCTGCGCACCAGGGGACAGGCTGTTGTAGGCAAAACTTGGTAACCTGGAGGTGGTACTGAATGTTCAAAAATTATTGTGCATGTAGCCATTGTGAGAATGATTAGAAAGATCTGAGTTTAAAACCATACCTCTTGAGTTCTGGGTATTCAGTTTTGCTTTCTGAGCATGCAGCGTTTCCTTTTTCACGTTTACCTTGAAAACCAGAAAATGAGCTTATTTTTTGCCTTCCCGTATGTAACTGGACACTAGCCAGAGGAGGGGTTTTACAGCTGCCTGAAAAAGGAAACCATCAAGCCCTGTAACAGAGGGACCAGCAGCCCTGTGTTTGGAGATGGGTTTAGCTTCAGTCTGCAGGAGTGTGGCAGGTTCAGCTCAACTCTCTCCCTCGCTGGGCTGACATCGCAGCCTCCAGTCCTGCTGTCTGCAGAGCTGAGGGGACGTTTCTTCCTCTGGGTGATGCAAGGTAGGTCTTCAGGCTGCTCCTGGGGCTGCTGGTTTCCCCAACTGCAGCATGAACCATCCTCTTGCCAACGAGGCTGAAGTAGTGGCCTGTGTGGGAGGTGGACTTCTCTGAAGCGATGCCAGGGTCCGCTCTGGACCTGCTCTCCTTACCTAGGGTGCCCTTAGGACAGGAGATGCTTTGGTGCCAGACACAAGCCACTGCTCAATCACTAAAACTTATCCCCACTCAGTTTCTCCCTTCTGTGAAAAGGCTCCGAGAAAACAACCTACTCGCAGGATTTGGCTCTGATCTAAATAGTTAGAAGGGGTAATTTGGCTACAATGGGAGAAATCGGCACCAGGCACTGATCTAAGAGATGGACTGAACCTCCTCGCTCCATCCCAGTTAAACCAGCACCACCGCTTTCTACCAGGGCATGTAGTGATAGGACAAAGGGAAATGGCTTTAAATTGGGAGGGGAAGATTTAGATTAGACATTAGGAAGAAATTCTTCTCTCTGAGGGTCGGGAAGCCCTGGCCCATGTTGTCCAGAGCAGTGGTGGCTGCCCCATCCCTGGAGCTGTTTCAGGCCGGGTTGGATGGGCTTTAAGGTCCCTTCCAACCCAAACCACGCTATGATTCTATGATAGTTGCACATCATCAGCATTTGCTCTTTCCAATTCAAACTTTCCTTGGACAGTTTAAGCATTTGCCTTGTCTCTGTCCCCATCCAGCAACCAACAAGGGAAGGACTATAGAGACTGTAAAAGCAAACAGCAGACTCTGTCTCATGGAAGGCACGTTCCTTGCTGCCTGGCTCTTTTGAGGACGTTTGCTCTGTGTGGTTCTGCCCCGTGTCCCAGAGGCTGCTCTGTGGTGCAGCCCAGGCTGGGAGGGGGCGAGCTGGCAGGAGCAGAGATGGAAAACAGGGAGGTCTCCCTCTGTTTTCCTCCAAAAGGAAATAACTGGCAATATTGGCATATCTCCAGTCAGCAGCTGCAGAAATAAATATTTCCTTCTCTCATTTAGAATGGCCTAAAAGAGATATTTTGTAAAATCTCTGTTGCTAATAGTTAAGAAAAAAATATCAATCTCATTGTAAAAGCCTTTGTTCCACCACAAACACCTTTGTTTGGAATTTTGCCCTTTAGGGACTTTCTGCCTGATTTTTTGCTCTCGTTCAAGTTCTCAGAAGATGTTGTACAAAGCGTTAACTCCTGTCCTCTGTGCAGCTGTGCACTGTAGTGACCATCAAAAACCTTACATGGGCTGGGGTCTGAAACACTCTCTGGGGTCTCTTTTTGAGAGAGAAATGATTATGAAATCCTTCCAGCCAAGCTATTCCTCTTGCTCCAAGAGGTAAGGCAGGTGGGATGGATTAATCCTCGTCCTGACAGCCTGGGCTGACCCATCTTCCCTTCTCTCTTATGCTTCCTTAATCCATTCAGTGCTTGAGTGCTGAAGCTCTGGAATTGGCTGTCCAGGGGCATGGTGGATTCACCATCCCTGGAGGACTTTGGAAAATGTGTAGATGTGGCCCTTGGGGACATGGTTTAGCAGGCACAGTGGGGTTGGACTGGATGAGCTTAGTTTCTTTCCAGCCTCAATGATTCTGTGATTCTGTGATCTCCGGTATCTGTGGGATATTAAGGGGGCATTTCTGAGGAAAAAACAACCAACCCTTGGTATGCTTCCCCCTTGCGTAGGCTGATCCCACAGCTGATCCCAGCCCAGTGCCACCAATGCACCAAGTCCGCAGCGTTGTTTATGGCCATGATGTATTCACCTAACAAGGTGTCTTTACTTATTGAGTTTACATTTGCTGTCTAAAGAGGTAAATTTATTTGTGCTCTATCAAAAAGCTGTATGATGACAGGAAAAAAAAAATAGGCTTGTAGCAATTAAGCAAAATTGCTGCTGTCCCCATAGAATCATAGAAGAGCTTGGGTTGGAAGGGACCTTAAAGATCATCCAGTTCCAAGCCCCCTGCCATAGGCAGGGACACCTCCCACTAGATCAGGCTGCCCAAGGCTCATCCAACCTGGCTTTGAACACCTCCAGGGATGGGGCAGCCACAGCTTCCCTGGGGAACCTGGGCCAGGGCTTCACCACCCTCATTGTCAAGAAATTCTGCCTTATGTCCATGAACATGGGGATGATCCTTTCTGTTTCAGGATGTTGCATCCAACACCCAGCAAGCAGCACAGGCACCAAATTAAAAAAAAAAATCTTTCTGTAAATTGTTGCCAAAGTGGTTAAATTTCAGGTATTTGGGGGTGGAAAGGGTTAGTTAAGCTTTCAAAGCCAGAACATTTTATTTTGTAAGCATGCATTCACACTAGTCACCTAAAACAAGGCTGAAGACCAGGGCGTATCTGAGCTGTCAGCTCTGCTTTACTCACTGCTGTTAAAAAAACCTGCTGCTCCCGGCCTGAAAAATGTCAGAGGGAAATTGAAAAATAACATTTTCCTCTTTTCCTGTTGCCACACCTGCTTTCCTTCAACGGTAACTGGCATTTCTCCAAGTGTCTTGACAAGCTCTGCACCAGCGGGTGCTGATGGAATTGGGTGCAAGCAGCTGGGGAGGGGGAAGCTGACACTCGCAGAGCCCAAGGGCACCCAGACACAGAAGGGTGCTGCTTCTCTCGGGGGACCTCAGCTCTGACGAGGTCCTCCTCTGTAAACAGAAAGGGTAAGGAAAAGGAAGATTTGATCCAGGTCTGTTATGAAGCTGGATAGACTCAGATATGAATCACAATCACCCCAAAATAACAGAGAATCATAGAGTATAATAGAGTCACCAGGTTGGAA
>WAAB01023947.1:183937-210041 GCA_013389865.1 Piaya cayana | reverse complement strand
CCATTTTTAAAAAGGGAAGAAAAGCTGACCCTGAGAACTATCAACCTTACAGCATCACCTCTGTGCCTGGGAAGATCATGGAACAGATCCTTCTAGAAGACATAATAAAGCACAGGGAGGGCACGGGAGTGATTAATGGCAGCCAGCACGTCTTCACCAAGGGCGNATGTAGATGCCACAATGGAAGGACAGGATGGGGGCTAGACAGGCTGGAGAAGCGGGTCTGTGAGAACATCATGAGGTTCAACAGGGCCAAGTGCATGGTCCTACACCTTGGTCGAGGCAATCTCCATTTTCAGTACAGAATGGGGGTGTCATGATTGCAAGCTGCCCAGCAGAGAAGGACTTGAGGGTGCTGGTCAGTGAGAAGCTCGACATGAGTCAGCAATGTGTGCTCACAGCCCAGAAGGCCAACCATATCTTGGGCTGCATCAATAGAAGCATGGCCAGCACAGTAAGGGAGGTGATTCTGCCCCTCTATTCCTCTCTTGTGAGACCTCATCTGGAGTACTGTGTCCAGTTCTGGAATCCTCAACATAAGGATATGAAACTGTTGGAAGGGGTCCAGAGGAGGGCTACAAAGATGATCCAAGCTCTGGAGCACCTTCCATATGAAGACAGGCTGAGAGACTTGGGCTTGTTCAGCCTGGAGAAGAGAAGCCTAAGAGATGATCTTATAGTGACTTTCTTGTACCTGAGAGTAGCTTACAAGAAAGATGGAGAGGGACCATTCGTAACTGCTTGTGGTGATGGAATGAGGGGGAATGGGTGTAAACTGGAGAGGGGCAGATTTAGATTAGACATTAGGAAGAATTTCTTCACCATGAGAGTGGTGAGACACTGGAATGGGTTACCAAGGGAGGTTGTGGATGCCTCATCCCTGGAGGTTTTTAAGGCCAGATTGGATGGAACCTGATCTAGTGGGATGTCCCTGCCCATGGCAGGGGGTTGGAACTAGATGATCTTAAAGGTCTCTTCCAACCCTAACTATTCTGTGATTCTATGATTCTATGAACTACAAGCAGCCTAGGTATTTCCCTTTACCCATAACACTGACATTGACATCATCTCAAAATTCCTCAAGAGAAATGTTCCATAACATGAAGACTAAGAGGAATATTGTTACATACAGACTAAGGGGTTTACTTTTGTAACTCAGAAAAGAGTCCACTACCTGTTCTCCCATGTGTAAGGCTCACCAGTACATTTACCCTGTATCTCAGTCCATTTTGGCACATTTAAACAAATGAGGCCAAGTTTTGTGTTATTTCTACCAGAAGCCAACTTTCTAATTTCTGAATATATATATTAGATGTTGTTTTGTTCAGCCATCTTTCAGGGCTTCCCGTATTTGATTTTAAACCTTCTCTGTTTCTCATTTACTATATGGCACTTTTCTTAATGGCAACCAAAATACCATCTGTGCTGAAATTTGTTACATGAGGTTTTTGCTTCGTATATCAACTATTTCTATAAAATATCACTTAAAATCAATTAGTCATTTTGGACATAAAGATAAACTAAACAAACAGTTACATATATCTTCCTACGCCTTTTTTCCTTGAGCTTGTATGGTATTTTCAGAAGCAGCATATTCTCCTTATGAACAGTTGCTTATTTAATGACACCAGATTAAAAAAAAAATCTGTAACAGCAGTTGGTAAAAAGTAGAGAGGGAAAATATTTCTCTCTGCATATCATCATCTTGAATGAAGGGAAATATTCTGAAACTTAGACCACTGACTAAGTAAACTCAGATCTCCTCCATCTGTCTGTGAGGCTGGTGTCAGCTACATGTGATGGCCGCTGGGGAGATGCTCCTGTTGCAGGGATGAGAACACAAAGTTTCTGGCACAGATGAGTCAAGGAGGAGAATGAGTCGGGAAGGTAGCTCTGGATCTGTGGTTGTATTCAGTCAGGAATACAAACTACGGAAGCTAGAGACACACATTTTTTATTACTTTGGTTTTTTTCTTTTACCAAACTAGAGACTGACTTTTACTTTGCTGCCAACCTAAGTATTCATGAACTGTAAATTAGAATGACAAGCACAAAAGGTTTACTATTAAAAAAGTAGGAACTTTAAAAAAAAAGTATTCATTAGGTTAGGGTTTTTTTCTTCACTTGTGTTATTTCATGTCTCCACATAGTGGGCCTTTAATATCACACAATGCCTTGACACCAGGCTCCCAAGGACCACGGATGAAGTTAGATATGCATTCCAGGGTCTATGGTCTTCTCTAACCTTCACTGGGCTGCAAAATTAGCCAGTGAATACTCCTCCCTTCACTTCTGCCAAAAACACCTCCACAATCTCTATGTTAATATTTACTCTGTGTTGGTACTTGTGGCACACTGGATAATGCCTATACATTAGATGTGGGGCTTCTGGCTCTGTAATTATGATTAGATTAATCTAATTTAAGTATGGGTTGCTAATAAGAAGGAAATTCCATACTGCCACTTGCTGCCCAATCTGTAGAACAGACAGTGTGATAATGGAAGAAATTGGATTGTAGAAGTTGTCTGGTTCCAAAAGCAACCTCACAAAAATGTACTGAATAGTTTTCAATGTTGGTTTCATACAGTTGTTCGCTGTGCAGTCTGTCAAACATTAATGTCAGCAAAAAGAAGAAGTCAGGAACACAGAGACATCCCTTCAGTCTGTACTTGCACACAGTTAAACTGTGGTCATGGAAACAGATAAAATCCCTCAAGACATTTGACAGTCCTGAGAGTCAGGACTGGTTTTATGGCTTGCTTAGAGTCCAAGCTCTTTTCAAAGAGAACCCAAATATGGGATGGGGAAATATATATCTCATACCTTTTTCTTTAATGTTTTGTCAGTCTGATCCTCAGATTACAAACGTTTCAGAGTAGGGTTCACCCATTTCCCTGTCTCTAGAGAAAGGGCCTGGGCTTTCCAAATAGATATACTGGGTAGTAGAAAAAGACACATATAGAGAAGAGAATGCTGCCATCATTTCCAGTAGAACCCAAAATAAAGCTTGCTCCACTTGTGTAACTTATACAATAATGCATAATGGCCCTTTGCACAAATGAGAGCTAGAAATGGCCTTTATTGACCCATGTAAGGTTATACACAATTAATCTGTAATTACATCTCTTAGCAACCATAAAGAAACCTTCTTGATTAAATCAGCTTAATCTCACTGCCCCTTGACAGGAAGTTTGCATTTTCTCTATGTCGCATTCATGCTGTTTTATCTACTTGTTCCTGTGTACATGCAGTTTAGTCCTCTGATATGAATTTTAATGGACTGCAGATCTTGAGCCTGCTTTTATTAAATGCCAGGCAAAGAAAGATGTCGTTTTAAGTAATGTGGTGTGTGTAATAAACAGAAACTAATCTTAAAGGTTTTTGGAGCTGTTTTTTTCCTGAAATCACTAACACAGAAGCTTTGCTACTGTTCAGAAACAGTTCTACTGAGAATGCCTTGTTATAATCTGCTAAGAAGCACGAATGAAAGCAAACTACAGCCTCAGCCAAATCCTTCCTGTACGCCCAGAAGTCCCCTCAGGCAATGGTCAGGCTGCGAGTTCAAGATTTGCAGTTTGCCTGCCTGACTGCTCACAGAGTATGTGCTGTACATGGTGCCTATGGAATACAGCGTATGTGCTCTACATAGCACAGCCTATGCAGTTCACCTTTTTTTAAGGCATTTACATGCATTCATAATTCAGGACCAAAGCAAACTGGAAGAGATCTCTTGGCATCAATAAAATGACTTCACTTACACTCCGAGGCTATATTTTTAAGTTCCTTTTTGCTACATTCCATATATACATTAGGACTTAAACATCTTGCAGACACTCTAAGCTTGGACCTTATTTTCAGACCAATATGATGTTATCTTCTGAAGAAATAATTCAATAATTCAATGGTTAAAAATAAAATCAGTGAATCTTTTGCATGAGAAACCTTACCAAGCAGCATCTATTCACAAAAGCAGTATAGGTCAACAAAGATACTTTTTTAATTTGCTTCAGCTACTGAACAGGTTGGCTTGCCCCTGTGCTTTTCAATTACAGTAGCTTTGATTACACTTTTCTCTATAAAAGTAATGTCTTCATCTGACAGCATGCAACAAATTTATTTTGTATATGGAAAACTGTAAAGAAATAACAATAATAAGATCTCCTGCCTGGATGTGAGAGACTGAATAAGAACATGACAAATTTACCCACACTATTATCTGTCTGAACGAAGTCAGAATTTCAGCTCCAGTGACTTACTGGTCACAAAGGTCACAAATTGCAAGACAGATGAAGTTAGAATAAAAACTCTTTAGTCAGTCTGTTTCATGTTACTACAATACAACCTGCAGTTGTTATTCCTCCAAAACTAGTTTTCTTAAGACAGAAGTAAGGCTTCCCTCATGTTGTTCAACAGTTTATAAAACACAGCTCACAATAAGTCACACTGTTGCTCAACAGCAGTAAAGGAAATATTTCTTCAGTTACAGATGAAGAACCCTCAAAATGGAAGAAGACAAAGACAGTGATAAAAACACAGATGTTAAAAATACACTGGTAATTTTGGCATAGTCGTGCATGTGAGAAAGTATTTTTTAAGGGAGCTACAACTCAAGTACAACTGAATATAGTAATATTAGTAGGAATATTATAGTAAACTTGATATTAAGAAAAATAAATATTCTAATTTGTATAGAAAAACAACCTTAGTGAACTAAACTAATAGAAATGTTTCTATTTACAAAATGCACCCATTCTTGCTACATCAAGTTACAGCCTCTCTGGGTCAGGGCTGAGCTTTACAACTCCTACGAGAAGTCCCTGTTTTGTAGAGATCCCTAAATCCCAAAATGGATCTAAACCATTTTTAGGTTCTTTGCAGGCTGTAAAGGCACAGAGGCCTTGTCACACAGCTACAAAATTCACAGTTCTCCTTGTCCACATGTGGTCAGTCCACCAACTTATAGAGTATCATATAGCCATAAACACTACAAAAATTAAACATATATAGATGGGCTATGAACAATAAAGTTTAGGGTTATGATGCTATTCATACCTAACTTTTCATGTCATCTTATTAAGGACTATGTGAGTATATAATGTAATTTAGAAGAGCTTTTCTGCTTATAAAGCTATGGCATCTCTAGAGGAGTTAATATTTGTTCTGAGGATCAACAGGCACTATAACTGAAATTAAAGATGACTTTTTCATCTAAATAATCCTTTCTAAACCTCATTGACTTAGTGCCCTATACACAATCTAGAGTTTGGAGAAAAAACAGAGACCACAGAGCCATAGAGTAGGATGACAGAAAAAGATAGTTATTGGAGGATTTTATCTAATTTGATCCTACTCACAGTATATCTCAATTCCACATAATATTTTAATCAAAGAAAGCTTTTATGTATATCCACTTCTACCTGTTCTAATGGATCCAAGGACTGAGAAACCTATATGCTAGAAAGTAGGACCTAGCTATTAAAGTATTTATCATTAAGTAGCATAAAATTTGGAGAAACGGATTTTCAAGAATTACTGAGTTAAAGGAACAAGGACACAGATGCAGTCACTAGGTATTTATTAACTTCCCTTGTATAACAATGGCTAATTTTATAAACATGTTACGAAGAATATCATCTTGCAGAACCAGATCCAGCAGGTGCATAGGCTGTACGAGATTTGGTCACTTTGGTATCAGAAATGTCATGAACTATCTAAGAAGAGGCATCAATGTAAGAAGGCATCAGCCATACTTTTCCCTTGACTCTTCCAAGAAAAGTGTTTTGAGCGTGTGTATTTGTTGCGTTATGAGCTAAATTAGAGTCAGTTTTCTGTCTCTATCTCAGTCACTCTAACTTCATTTTCTGAGAGCTAAGTGCATGTTTTTTAGACAGTGTTCCTTGCTAGAAGTGATAACATAGGTCATTGGTGGGTAAATTGGCCAATGCTTATCCCTACAGTCACCAAGGTGAACCTCAAGCTGGTGAAAAATGCTTACATCTGCAGGGAGGGATAAGCAGGACACATGACCCTAAACTGACCAGCAGAGTATTCCATCCCATATACATCCATACTCAGTATAAAATGAGAGACCACAAGGAACTCGCTCCTTTCTGCAATGGCCATAGTCCAGTGAGGACCTCGTCTGTATGGTTGCTGCTGATCCCCCATCAGTGCAGTCCTGAATCCAGTTCCTGAGTTCAGCTCCCTCCTAGCCATGAACTCATCCCCCTTATCTCTGTTCTGCAGCATTTGTGGTGACATAAAACCATCAAGGGGTGGGGTCATGATCTAATATATTTATATATATTTTATTACCTTCTGATTAATGTCATCATTATTATTATTATCATCATCATTTCATTAAAGCTATAGTTTTCATCTCCAACCCACAATTCTTTTTCCTCTCATTTCCGTTTCCCATTTCTTTGGGGGAGAGGGGCAAGGCATTTTGGAGGCTCAACTGCACAGTTTTAGCTGCCAAAATCAGCCAGGTCAGGGCTAAACCATGAGAGTATTCTGAATGGTAAATCTTTCCAAAGAGTCCAGATCCCTCCTTATACAAATACCAAATAATTAAAAAATGTGTTCATTTCTCCAAGGACAACATACTGAGAGGAAATTCAAAACACAGTGCTACTTTCTAAATCTGCCTTTATGCAACTTCATGTTTCAAAGATTTTATATACAGTGCCAAAATCTCTATGATAAAAATCAGAACAGTATCTCAGAAAGTCTTATTTTCCTTTGCAAGACTAATCGGTACAATATTTTAGGGAGATATGCTACCCAGACCATCTCAGACTGCAAACCCTTATTCTGTTGAAAAAAAGAAAGCAAACATGAAAGGTAGAACAGTATTTTCATTACAGTTTAACTATTGCATGTATTTGTTTTGTGATACTGTCTGCAGTCCAAATCTGAATGAGGGCACTAATACTCCTCTGCGTTTAGCATGTGTTGTTTAGAAACATGGCAGATTAGACAGGCAGTTCAGAAACATATTTCTAGATGAGGATGATCACATGGCAAGTCAGTGGAAATCTGCCAGGTCACAGGTAGGTGGTAACTCTCACAGAGGATTTAGGAACAGAGTAATCTCTGCCAAACAACACAGGGAAAACTGGAACATTATTTAGGGTATGTATGATTGGTTTATATATGGAAAATATTTTTACATATAAAAATATATTGGAATATATACTTAGATAGGACAGGAATCATCAACGCCTAGACAACAAGCCATTTTTTCTGGGATTAGTTCTCAGAAAAAGATCAAAATCCCAGACCAATTAAATTATGGGAAAATGAATTGTGTGAAAGCAAGGATGGTTGGATTTGTCAGGGACCACAGAACAATGCAAACATGACTGCAATCCCTGAATGCCTCCCTGGGGATAAAAAAGTTATTGAGCTTACAAAGGTTATCCTTCTCTCAGCAAAAGCAAATACCACAAGGACTGTTCCAGTCCATGATTCATTGTTGAATGTTTTAATTCAGGTGGGCTCCGAGCTCTCCATTGTCACTCCTTCACAACCCTTTACACATGTGCTTAATTTGACACACAGAGCCAAAGATTAGTTCCAGCAAAGTTCTACAATATCCTTAACCACAGGATCAAAAATCTCCCACTGACTTCAAGTGTGACAGATCAGAGACTGGAGGATCAAGCTTTATAGCAAGTAGGGTCAAACAGAAAGTTTCCAAGCCACAATGTGAACACTAGTCTTTTATTATATATCACTGCTCTCTGAAGGACTACTCTCTCTCAAGCATGGCAGCTTCTCTTTTTTTCTATATGGCCATTATCAAATCACAGCTTTGCACTGAAGTTGTTTATAAATGTTCCTTATGACATTTCCCTTTTTTTTTTTAATCGAGCCATTTTTCCGAGATAAAACACAATATTTATTGTTCATGTATGAGAGGCAATGAACCTGCAAAAGTGGCCTTCATAAACTCAAGAAACTTCCTCAATGAGCACAATGACTGTGGTGGACATTTATAAATCACTCCATATCATTCCTCATAAATCCTGAAGTTTCATTAGTTCCTAGTGGAAGGCATAAATGTAATGCACATCTCAAGGAATCAGCAGGTTGCCTTGCTCTCTAGGCATGAGATAAATATTGTAGTCTTTTCCTTCCTCAAGAGATGCATGTTTTGCATGTGCACACAGTAGCAAATACATGTCACTTAATGTGGGAAACTTCTAGCCAGACCTACAGGCAAAAGTACTGCCCTAATCCTGCCCCCACTGAACTCAATGGACGCTTTCCCCTGAAGCTCAGGCAGAATTATATTTATATGGGTTTTGATCTACATATGATTTTGAATAATCAGGTTATGACTGCAGATTTGATTTCCAGGAGAAATGAGAGGCCAACAGTGTCTGGGCCAGTGCTGCCCAGGCCACTTTGAAGAGAATGCTTTCAGCGAAGTAGTGTCTAGATAAACTGTAATAGCTTGGAGGATCACAGAGACAACATGTCTATAAGAATTAAAAAAAAAAAAAAAAGAAGATGACAAAATCTTTTCTTTGAAAGCTGGCAGCCTGATAAAAAATAAACAGATAAAGCAAGCCTTTTTACTGAAGCCTGGTGCTATGCAAGAATCTGCATTCCCTGCAAAAGCTAAAGCAAGCTTGACATCCTGTGGCCACAGGCAACATGGGAATGATTTACCCATTCAAAACACAGGCTCACTCACTCAGGAGATAATCCTGCTCCAGAGGGCATAGATCTTCCTTTGAGATGGGTGTAACAGTCTTGTGACAAATGTGTAGGTATCCTGCAAGAAAGGATACGAATATGCACTGTAAATATTTCTGGCAGTGCATGACTGGGAGCCAAAACCGACTGGGAACAATTATTAGTGGGGGCATTATCAGAGGGTAAAGACAGGATGGGTCCCCTTTGTAACCCAGGAAGACTGTGTGGACTCTATGATTCAGGTCACCCCTTGCCCTGAAAGAGGGGTGCAAATACAAATGAGTTATCTGAGACTGGAAAAGAGAAAAAGAAAACAGAGCATATAAAGACTAGTTTCTCCTGAGAGAAACAGGTACTAGCTAAAATTTAAATATCTCTGAAAAGATTATTTAGTCATAATCATGAGGTCTGTTTAAAAGTCTGCTGCTTATTTTTCCAACACAGATTTCACAAAAGAAAGAAAAGCTGTCCTTAAAATATCTGTGATAATTGTCATAAAACAATCACATGTAGCTATCTCAGCTTATTGATGCACAAGCAATGCCCCACATCAATCATCATAAACCTTTCCAAACCTACATGTGCACATAATTTGGAAGATCTTATCCTGCAGCAAAGATAGCAAGGCAATTTGCTGAAGATTAATATGTAACAAATTATTTCTGTTGAAAGAGAAAATGATAACAAAAGCGATCTCTAGATTTGTGGTTGCAAGGTAAGACCCAGAATTTCAGTTGGACAATACCAGGAGATAAGTTGTGTTTGCACAGTATACAAAAAATTGTCTTTGAATTTTCAGTATTCTTGGTATACAATTAAATGGAAGTTAATAGATATACTGCTAGATTTATTAAGATAGAATGAGTATTTAGCCCTGTTTTCTTTTCCAAAGCAAATAAAATTAATAACTGTTATCCATCATACTTCATATATTCAAACACAGCAAGTTTTTCAGGTTAAATGAACAGGCTTTGAATCTGGCTACAGAATGGTCATGTTGGGTAAAATAACCAATTTCTACATAATTCTATTCAAAATATTCACCCACTGTGAATTGCTTTCTAGTATCTTTGCTCAGGACAGATATAAACCTCTTACCATTCATGAACAGCAGTGTTGTGACTTTACAAGAAGTAAAGGTTTTGCTCTTCAACAACTTTTATTTTAACCTTTTAAAAATGTTTTAGTTTATGTTAGAACATGCAGCTTAATGTTAAAAAGGAGAAATTCCAATCCTGAGGACACAAACCAATGAAGCATTTTGAAGACTCAATTACTTCATCCTGTAATTTGTTTAGTTAATTTCAAGATATTCTGATTTTGTTCATGTTCAGCCCAAAGCAAATTCCTAAATGGAAATATTAATTTTTAGAATGAAATGTTACTAATGATATGAAAGCATATGCTGAACTATATTCCAACACATCAAAAAGATTAGTTTTTAACTCTAAACATAGAATTAATGTAGCTGATAATATTGTGCAAGTATGGGTTTGGATTCACAGTAGACTTTCCAGGGCCTGAAATTTAAAAAAATAAAAGGTGAATTTCACAGATCTATTATCAAAATAATTCCAAGAAAATAACCCCCACTTTGTTATCTCACATAGCCATTCTTCTGACTATAAGCCTTATTTCAGCTGATTTGATTTCAATCCATGCCTGAAAATCCAAATGCCTCTAATGATAATTCATTAGACCAAGATTGTGACCAATTGTCTGTTTAACCCAATCTGCTTTACATTCAAACTAAAATGGGGTTCACAACCACTTTTATTAAACAATGCTAACTCAGCAATAGACTCTCAGGACGCTGAATGTGTTTACAAGGTGAATGGAACAGCATAATTCTTTGTGTTTAGATCATTCATAGAAAAAGGTGTCATCAACCTAGACACCATACATTAAATAGGGAATTAATCTACATAAAAGCATGCAATATATGTTAACTAGAGATAGAGAGCTACTCCACAAGTAATAACACATTAGTGCAAACAGTACCTGCCTTTTTCTATATTTTTTCACTGGTGCTTCAAAACTATTTCACATTAAAAAATTATGATGTGCACATCCTTACTATTATCTTTATATTAAGAGACAGGGAAGATCAGCACTGTTGATGAAATCAAGCACATCTTAATCCACCTAGCAATACTCAATCATTGACCTTACAGCTTGTGGAATGGAGAACAATTTAAACCCTCTTTAGTCAAAGAGCTTCAGCTGTGCAGATGAATACCTAGAGCACTGTTGAGAGCTGGTTTGTTTTTTGGGTTTTTTTGCAGGTGTGCAAACACATAGGCGCATGGTCTTTTCTTTGCAAAGGCAGTCAGTGGCAATTATAATCAGAGTGCAGACATGTCACTCCAAATTTGCGAGCTGTTATTCATCAATACTTGTACTAGGAAGCATTAGATTCTTCTGCAAGATGCTGAATGTTCCTGTTGATTGAAACTATCTAAGGATGTCGAAATAAGACTTTTCTGTGTGCTGTACCACACCTGTTCAATTTCCTTTTCATTGTTATCAAAACTGCAATAAAAATAAGCATTTCCTGTACAAAAGGCCTCATTGACACTTCAAAGATAAGAATTTGGTTTGCAAACTAGCTTGATTTTTGGAGTAAAAATCTGAAGGGCACTTAAAGGTAATTTTGAAACATAATTATAGGCACTTTAGAACTAAAATTTTAATGGCATGTAGGCAAAGTTTTAGGTAAAATGAGATCATGAAGAAGCAGCCTGGCATCAAACACACCTTGTTTAAATACGTGACCACAGAAGCCACATTATTATAAAGGATATAACCTTATTGCATGCCAATGTCATTTCTGCTCACATGACTTTAATGTTCCCTAAAAAACATTGTGCCAGCATTCCATACTAAGCATTTTTAGGTCACTGACATTGGCAGCTTTACCTTTGCAAAATATACCATGGAACCATGTACTGGCAGATGCCTTTTTTTATTCCAAACCTACCTTCAGGACAAAAGTTGTATAAGCAGCAACTGTTGGACAATTCAGGTAGCAAAATTAGGTGTGAGGGAAGTAGGATGGGCTGAAGGGTGTGGTTCCCCTTAGAACTCTGATGCTTATGGTTTATGCACCTTCTGCAGGTGTACAAAGTACTTTTAATGCATAAACCAGCCTGTGTTCCTGTAGACTGTCCTGGCTTTGTTGGTACATTAAGTATGTTGGCATCAAGCTTGTGAGAGACCTTTTCTGCTCCCTGGCTAGATGACTGAAGTTTTATAATAAGAGTTGTGGCCACGTGGAGCATGAATGACAAATACTACTCTCCACATGCGTATTGAGGTTTACATATATTTATGCAACCAAAGCACCACACTGAGAAAAAAAGTCAATAGAATTTTAGGAACAAGGAAATACCTGAGCTAAGAATAAACAGAAACATTGCTGTACTAGTAGATATTTTCCAGCAGGCAGAATCTCACTGTTTTATCATATCCAAAATACAGCAGGAATTGTTTCATGCTCTGTCATCTGGGTTGTAACAGCATGATCTCTTAATGCAATGCTGGACATCAGTGCAGGCTAAGAAGAAAATTTGGATCATGACTTACTGCAGAAAACAGGAGTGATATTTGGCTTATGGAAGTAGAGCAAAGGGTGATTTAACTGCAGATTCAAAATATCAGCAGTGAAATGTCGGTGTATTTAGAGTTGGTGTACTTAGCTATTTAACTGATGGATGATGATTAATATAGATATAAAACCTTGAAACGGCATTTTCTTGGAACAGAGAGTTGAGAGTGGTTTATTTTTCAATACTGGGGTGTTTTCAGAAATGAAAGGATTTCTAGAAGCTAAAAAACATGACCAGTAATGTTGAAATATAGCAATTTTCAAAGCTCTGAGAACAGCCATGATGAGAACAGATTTGGTTTAGATTTTAATTTAATTTGATAATAATAATGAGGCACAATTAGTTTGATTTGCTATTCACCATGTTTTGGACAATCCAATGACAGTCTGAAATGCATTTTTTAAAATTAATAACCTGTTAACTCCATTGTGTGGCATTATACTTATATTTTCCCAAGTTACTAATAGTTTTCTAACTGAACCACTAGGTCTCTCATTCAAATCATTCTTTTTAATTATTGACACATAAAACAATTAAATATGATGTTTCAGCAATGAATTAGCACCATATCAGAGGGAAACAATCTGAATATCTTCACTAATCAAGTTGATGATTCAGCATCATGACTTCAATCTGCACTATTATGACTCTTGAACAAAACAGTTTAGGTTTTCCAGCAGTTTGCAGGCAAGCTCACCATCAAATGAGTATAGATGGCTTAACAGACTGCTGTCTGAGATGACATTAGCTCTCCTTTCAGGATCCAGTTCAAACCGCATCTAGGCGCTTCACTTGTATTTGCACAAGCACTAGATCAGGTCTCTACTAATAGATCTGGAGGAGGGGGGAGCCATTCTTTTCTTGGTCACTGAAAGAGCTTCCACAAGTTACAATAAGGATCATGACATCGTTATTATCTGTGATGTTACAAGATACACTGAAAACAAAGCAAAACTACTAGGCTGGATATTTGCTGGCTTGCATTCATCCCTTGCAACATTTGTCTAAAATTGTCAGTATTATTGCAGGGACTAATGTCCCTACTGTTAAACATGCAGAACCCAGTTATTGACTAGCTTGCACTATACACACACAGAAACACAGTGTTAATCATAGGCTATGCAGACGGAGGTTCTGCATGGCATTTGGAAAACTGCTCACCTAGTTATCTAGAGAAATTAAGAGGCAAAATAATAGAATCATCAGGTTGGAGGAGACCCACCGGATCATTTTGTCCAACCATTCCTATCAATCACTAAACCATGCCCCTCAGCACCTCATCCACCCGTCCCTTAAACACCTCCAGGGAAGGTGAATCAACCACCTCCCTGGGCAGCCTGTTCAGTGCCCAATAACCCTTTCTGTGATATTTTTTTCCTAATGTTCAGCCTGAACCTCCCCTGGCGGAGCTTGAGGCCATTCCCCCTTGTCCTGTTCCCTGTCACTTGGGAGAAGAAGGGTAATAGCAGATGGACAGACAGGCTCTGAGGAGCAGACAAACCAGTAGAGCTCAGATAAGCCGAAATAAAAGAGGAAAATGGGCCAGGGTCTTGCAGTGTTGCAGATACGTATAGAACAAAAGTTCCTGCTACTGGTAGGTGCCAGCAATGAGGGCTTACACATAAGACTCTTTGCAGGGTCAAGGCCTTTATCTGCTAGCTAAGATCAGATCCTTGAAAAAGCATGTGCTGTATGTGATAAAACAGCCTAAAGTCATATACTCTTTCATGTTACAGTCAAAGTCTCAGTAACATAATACATCAGAGCTTTGTGCACTGGGACTTGCACTGAAAATGAGACTCCATGAACTGTGCAGAGTTTTGCAGCATGTTTTGTTCCTCTGGCCACTTTCCCCCTCTCCTATGAACTGTTCTGCTCCCATTTGTGGTGATGTGAAATACAGAGACTTCGCATTTAGTGCACAGCCTCTACACCTTGGCACGGCCGTATGCATAGCAGCTGAGGGCTAAGTGTCACCGACACTCCCCCAGTCTGTCCAGGATCCCAATGCAGCTGGAGTCTTGGCAGGCCTGCACTTTTACAGGCACTGTGAGATGCAAGATCTGCTTGTTCCAATTCAAATGTTAATGTTTTCTCCCCACACTTTTCCACCATAAATAATAGTCTATGAAAAAACAATGATTTAGGTACCAGATATTTCTCACCTTCTTGCAGTGTTTTGAAATTGCCTTTATGCAGTCTTTTGGGTTTCTGCTCCATCTTCTTCTGCTTTTCCAACTGCTGCTTGGCAACACAGACTACTGAGCAAAATACGAGTTCCTAAAGATTGTTGAATTCAATAAATTTTAACCAGAGGAAAGAAATGTAATTGAAATGCAGTATTTTAGAATAATTGTGGGGTTTGTTGGTTTTGGTTGGGGTTTTTTTTATTATGGCTGAAATATCTTATCTTGATGAGAGAACATGGCTTCTGCTCAAGTGGACCAAACAAGGCATGTGCAAGAATTGGCAAGATTAAAGTCTCTGGGGACTGTTGTAACATCTCTATTGTGAAAGGACACTATTATTCATTGTTTACCTTACACACTGCCTCCTAAATATTATCCAATCCCCTGCATGGTGTGGTATGAACTAATTCTCACTGTTTAATACTAAGCATAGAAGGATGTAAGGGACATTAGTTAACAGCTAAGACTTAAGTGGCATAAACAGCTGTCTGCATATGCATGGCAATTTAATATGACCTAGGGTAATTCCCAGCCCCATTTGAAAATTCAGAACTATTTGCTTTCACAAAGGCTTGACTACTTCTTTTGCAACACAAGTTTTTTCCTTTGCATGATCAGTTGTTTAGGTTTTTTCACCTAATGAATATCTTTTCCAGAAAAATCCTTGTTTTCCACTGGCACTTTTTTCATTATATGACTTGACTTTCAGATAGAGTTGGCATTAAAAAATAACTAAGGTTCAAATGGGAGAAAATAGCTGAGAGGCTCTTTTGCTAGATTTTTACTTTTTTCTCCATACATTCTTCTCTATTCAACATTTTATTTTTCACAGACTTTATTATCCATGTTCTCAAAATATCTTATTTCTAGATCTCCCTTGTGACATTTTTGTATTATTACCCTGGTGTTTGCAGTACAGTGTGTGCTAACTGGACCCCAAGTAAGTGAATTGTACTCTCCAGGTTAGCTGGAGTTATGAGAGAGTTTCTAGCAGAGACTCTCCCCCTCTTTTCTCCTCTCTCTCTTTTTATCACTCTTTGATAACCCTCTTTTTGATCTGCACACTACACCCTTCTAATTTACGGATGCTTTTAAAACTCCAGCATGGGATTACTTCATTTGATTTATGGAAGGCCATGAGCACTTCAAATTAACCTTTTGCTTTCTTGGGGAAAAAAAATTACTTTGGGGATTTGGTTCACCTGTTGAGAAGTAAGCTGTCTCTTCTTATTTACTGAGATTGCCTCACTACCTTGGAGATGACTCATGCATACTCTGCAGGGCTTAGATGGCACCATAAATTCACTGCTGGACACCATGGGCCCAGTCCAGAGCAAACTGAGGTCAAAAAATATCATTCCCATTGACTCCAATGCCAAACCTACATTACACTGAGTGCACTTTGTTCCCACAGAAATTAATGGCAGAAGATGATGTTTGCTATACTAAAGAACCATCTAAATGGGACACTATACTGTTTTATCTACTAAAAAACCAATAGTATGAAGTGACATCATTATACTGCTGATAATTTTATTCTCTAGTCTTTCCACATCTGTTTATCATATTTTTTTTTCAAAAACAGGTCCATAGAGAGATGCGGTCAGTGTCCAAAGCATGTGTTAAGGCCTGATTTTCTAGTAGCTTATCACGGGAAATAATATTTGCAAATACTTTGGGAAAATGAGAAGAATAAATCTGTAATAGAAAAAGACATAGAGACCACTTGAAAGGAAGGTTTACCTGGGATGGAGGTAAAAGTCTATGGGCAGATCTTCAGAATTAAGCACGTGAACTGCTAAGACTGCAAGTGACAACTTTGTTGAGTTCCACAGAAAATTGCTAAGGAAAGTTTTACAAAGACAACACAAATGTGAGCAAAGCAAATATGACTCCATTTCGTGAAATATACATCATAGCTGGAGTGCACCCACGTTCAAACACTCACTGTGGTTGCTTTGTTTGAGAAACAAGTAGATCAGAGGTTTTTCATCCCTGTCTAGCTATCAGACAGGAAGTGTCATGCCATTATGCTGAGAAAATAAAATGAGATGGGGTGAAAGAAGAGCAAACACTGAATTTTGTTTCTGCTTTCCTAACAAACAAGCACTTAACAATTAACAATTAAAAATTACCTCAGAAACTGGGTTAGTATTAATATAACATTATTTTCCTTCTTCATAAGTTTCTCCTCTGTCTCTCAGTATTCAGACACCACATTGATTCTTTAAATCTGATCCACAGCCCTGGTTTAATTGCTTGACTGCAAATTACTTTACATAACTAAGCCACACAATTGTATTGTTCAATGCTGTTAGTGAGCATACCATTTTAAAAGCCTGCAAAAAATCCATGAACTTAGGAGGGTTTAATACACAATGCCACATTGTGCATACTCAGCAGGGCAAAACAGGACAGTAGCAAAGGCCCTTTCTATTAGACTTTCCGCTCAGACCATCCGCTTTCTGCCTCCAAGAGCACAAGCTGCCATTATATTAAAAAAAACCCAAACCAGAAAGCATGAGAAACGTCAGGATGAATGTTGTCTTTTCATCTTCACAGAAGCTGCTTCCTGGCATTAAATTCGAGCATTACACCCAGTACAGCTTATCCTACTTCCTTGCTTTAGCCTATCTGCCTCTTAATGAATCAGGACTCAATAAAACCTGGCTCAGTCCATTATACTTGTTCTCTTGTAGCTATTGATAATACATAGGGCATATCTTCACCTAGGGTTTATTACATCAAGTCATGGTGCAGATTAGTAGTTCATACAAGACTAAATATGATATTCAAGTTATCTCATTTGAACACCATTTTCTTTCTGTTGATCCCAAAATGTGTGGGTGTTTTGCATCAGGGAGTGCTGGTCTGACATGATTGCAGTAAGAAAGCCACTCAGGCAGGGCTCAGGAGGCACATAGTCGAAGTAGCTTTAACAACCTAAAAAGCTATGGAATTCTGTAAGTTAAAAATACAATGAAGTTCCTGGCAATTTATAAACTGTAGTTTAATTCACATTAACAAGAAAGACTTAGGACCATGGTATTTTCCCTGGAATTTCATTCTTTTCACACAGAGAGCTATCTGCATCACATAACCCAGCTTCTTCCTCCTTTTCTTCCTCCTCCTTTGTTTCTCTGCATAAGCCAAGAACCCTCATAAATCAGTCTTCTCAAGTTCTTCAGGAAATAACTCAAAGTGCCAAAGGGATGAAAGAAACAGCCATAACTATAGCGACATCAAAAGCTGCAGTAGCACCTGGACCTGCACTAGCAGCAAAATGGGCAAGATTTATAGATATTACTGAGCCAATGCAGAAAACAGAGCTGAAGTCATCAGCCTAGAGCGAATCAAACTTACTGTGCTGCAGCAGTGGTGGAAGATTTTTCTTCAAGGTCAGTCAATCCCAAAGGTTCCAGAGTTTTTAGGAAAAAAAAGTCTGCAGCATACACGTACAATCCTAGTTTTATGCTGCTCTTTATCTCTCTACCAGCCTAGTGACAATAACTAGTGTGTCAAGATATATGAATGGATTATACGCAGCCTTAAACTGCCAAACTCTTCACTGCAGTAAAAAGCATTAAACCTCAGCATAGTGCAGGGCAGATGTAGGAAGGAAAATGAGAAGAAAAAAGGAAAAGAGGAGGAGTGAAGTATCATAATGGCCCATTTTACTCTGCAGAATTAGATTAACCACAGAAGAAGGCAGTGTGTCCTCTTGACACCTTTGCTACCCAATCAAGTGTTCTAATATGAACCCCAGACCACAAAATCGAGCTTAATGTCAGTGCAGTTAAAGAAATGGAATAGAGTTGAGATGATACAACATGCCAGATGACTAGTATGAAACAGTTTAGTTGGGGCTGACCTCTCTTATAAAATACTACATGGCTATGGTTTATGGGGAAGATACATTTCAACCTTGTGAGTCTTGACTTCATTCATGCTTGATGAACAACTGCTGTTTCTTCAAAAATTATTTCAGGAAATTGAAAAACACTGTCTCCCTTATAATCACGACAAGGAGACAATCATTCAGTCACACATGGTCTTATTTTACAGTAAAAAGACCATAGATTAGGAAACAATAACATGGATGTTTCTGCGTGCAAACACAGATAACTTCTCTTAGTCAGAATCACAGTAACATTACGAGAGGAATCAGGGTCAAATTCCAGAATTACTTAAGTCTTCAAAATCTCCAGAAATCCAGTACTAACACCTTCTTAGTACAGTGTGACTTTATGTACAGGTGTCCTATCAGGAGAGAGAAAATAGCAGGAGAGTAAGCTACTAATACACTGAACTGCCTTTATCCTTCACTTAAATTACATGTTGCAACAAACAAGTTAAATTGTCTTTGTTTGGCGGCTTCACTAGGAATGTGATTCAGTGCAAGCACAAGCTGAAAGAAAAATGAACTCTTGTGTTATTTAGAACTCTGCACAAGCCGCTTTGCATGAGCATTTATTAATTGCTTTTCAAAATCAGTGAAATACTTTCCATGTGTGTCAGCTCAACATATATTGAACATAATTGCACATTTGAGCCACACGGTTGTTTATGTCACTTTGTAATAACACTAATAATTACCAAACAACCAAGTAATTCAATGAACAGTAAATGTAACATTTAATTACAGTATTAATTTCCACATAACATGGAAGAAGGAAAATAACCAGCTTAATCTATAATTTCACTCTATTTGCAAACCCTGTCTTTATGCATATATATGGGAGAAATTATCAAAACACAACACAGGAAATGCACAAACATACAAACATAACTCAGTGTTTGCTTGATTTTTTTTTGTGTTGGCATCTCTCCTGCATGGAGCTTTGAAAATTTATCCTATAACGTCAAGCAACTTCAAGGCATCCTAGACTTCGAAAATTAAAAGAAAAAGAAAAAAATAAATAAATTCTGCACTGAGATACAAATTCCACCTTCTGTCAGGAACTTACTGATTAGAAAACTCTTTATAGGTTAAGCCAACCATTACATTTTTATGTTGCTATATATTTCAAAACATAAAAAATAAAACATTTTCTCCATAAAACCTTTCAAAACCGTAAATACTAGCACAGTCCACAGCTCCAGACGAAGTTGCAGTTTATTATTTATCTGTTTTTATATTCTGCTATCTTTTTCTTTTATAAGCCTGGCAAGTTTCCCACAGAAGTTTCTTCATCAGCAGTTATTTTAAACCATAGTCCTTCATAGTCCATGCTGCTCATATGTTGAATGAGTCCTCAAGAACCAAGTATGTTTTAGCAGCAAAGTGGCTTTGTTTGGGGAGATACAACAAAATCTCTGCAGCCAGTGAGCATCAAGAAAGCTTTTTAAAATTCAAATGCATCATTCTGAATTATGCCTTAATTCATGCTGCCTATGATTTTTTTCACAAGCATTTCATACACAATGCCTGCAGTAACAATGCTCAAGACAAAGCTCACGTTTTCAGCATCAAACTGTGCAAACCAATTGCACCCAATATCAGAAGAAAGCATGAAATATCAAACCTGAGCTTCCCTATCTGGAGCCAGAGAGTGAGATATCTTTATAGTAATGTTTATTGACCATCAGGAGAAGTGTATATGAAACCTATGCTAATAAGGAAATTCAGATGTAGCCTCTGATAAGCATAAAGCTATTTTTTGTTGAAAATACCACAGGATGCAACTGAGTATTATCAGAATGTGGTGTCCTCCCTAGAAAGCAGTGTCTGCCATCTCTGACAAGCCTATTAGGCAGAAATAATTGTGTTGCAAGGCTACCACATAATGTGTTTGACTTTCAGTGACAATGTCAAATGGCCTGGGCCGCCTTTCTCAGACAACATGCAGTAATGGTCAAAGGACTCAACAAAAACTTAATTTGCCCTGTTCTTCCAGGCATCCTGAAGGAGCTTATGATTTACAGTTTCTTAAAGTTGCAGAGTGATGATCTTTAAAACTGAATCTTGTACTGAGGTTGCTATTTAATATCAGGGCAAATGGGAAGGGATTAGCATCTCTTAAACTACAATTTATTCCTACTGTGTAGATAATGTACCCCAGATCAGAGCTGAGGCTCATCTGCCTACACCAGAAAAATGGATCCAAATGAGCCTGGAATCTACCTTATCTCAAAATATCTTTCTAGCAATCCTGTTCATTTATAAAAATAGTTTGTACTTTTATAGTTTTTATAAACTTTCAGGTATTCATTGACAATTGACTACCCAGGTAGTTTACCTAAATATGGAATAAGAAAGTAGTGAAATAATCTGCATATTAAGAAGGTTTTGGTGTAAAATGTAAATGTTTTGCTTTGTCCTTGAGTTTTAATACCCATATCTTACAGCTCATCTGCTTTATTTATTAGACTTTCACTCTATCCCTCACATTTGCTCTGACACATAGAAGTTCTTAGTTCAGAGAGTAAATATATTCCAATGCAAAGGGTTATGAACATAAAAAATGCATTGGAGAAAAATGTAAATTAAATGCTCAGATTTGCCCTTGATATTTAATACTCATATCTCTCATTTCATCCACTGTATTTATTAGACCTCCACCTTATCCCTCAGCATTGCTTTGACAATAAAAACTTCTTACTTCATCAAGAGGTAAGACAGCTTGTGAGGAGTCCTGAATCGGCTCCTCCTTCAACTGTTAAACTTACCACGGGTTTTGTAGGTGGAGACACTGATCTGTGAAAATAATCTGAAAAGTTTTGAATAAAGGACCATATTACATCAGAACATACTTGTATTTAGAGGAATTAAAAACTCATTTCTATTTGAAAGCCCTATACCAGGAGGTCTACATGTATGTTCATAGCCATAGGAGTGAGGATCTGTGACCATTTTCACTTCTAACCCCATCAAAGAAAATGGTAGATCTCATGTATTTCCAATTGCATTATGTTTGATAGCAGTGAGATGTAAGTCAGCTTGGCTTCAATGAACACCTTGAGTGATCAATCGGTGTCAGGTTTTTTACTGTATATATTTTTATGCACAAATGCAATACTGATTGGTTTTTTTCCATCAAATTAATAATTAAAATGAAATGCAGGCCTATGAAATTTTAGCAAGCCATTATAAATGACAGTGGAGTTGTTCTAGTAAAAAATGTCCTAAAAAAGTACACCTTCTACCACTATCTAGAGTAAACAGGATTTCATACTGTTAAGAACAGTCATTCGGCTGACTTTAGTTTTTAAGAGCTAATTTTCAAAGTCTCTTGATAACATATCTAAATATACATTAATGCTGATCTAGAACCAAAACTTAAACAATAATCCCAGTAGTTTCCAAAACATAAGGGTCTCTAGAACTGAGATAGTTTATACCAAATAATGCTGCTCCTAGGAAAAAAAAAGAAAGAGTAATGAAAATTTAATAATTTCACTAAGATGCAGTGTTGAAATGTTTATAGAAATCTGACTTACATAATACAAAGACAAATGCAAAGGATTAAAACAACATATAATTTTGAAACCATTACCATGTGCCTGAGTGATTCTTTATTAGGGAGTCTCAAAAATGCATGTAATTTCATCTTCCACAAAAGCTGTAATCTCTTTGTTTGGTGTGTTAAAAATGGCATTTCAACCTTCTCTTTCAAAGCCTTTGATTTTGTGCATTTCTGTCAGGCTGTTGTCCCTACTTTAATGCATTTTGTGTACATTGTAATAATAAAAATGTTTTAATATATTTCTTCTCACATCAATCTGGACAGGTATCTCAAAATCAGTCTTGTGTAATGTTAGGTAAAGAAGTTATAATTGGATCAACAGGAACTATTGACAGTGAAGAAGCATTTAAACTGCATTTTTTTTCATTTCTCTGTGGCAGAACTTGTTGTAATAGGCTTTTGAAAACTGCTCCTAGTTGTATTTTTAGTTCTTGTCTTTTAGAAAACACTTGTGTGAGATAAATGAACTCAGAAATGCACATGAAGTGGAAGCTATAATGCATGGATCTCACAAATCACTGGAAAAACATTTTTATAGAACTCAATAAGCCATGTACAGTGTTGGCAAGACATACTTTTCAACAACTGGAAGTGATCATATCAAACCAGTCAAGAAAAAGCCTCTGATGAACATTGAGATGCAGAGAAGAAACCTCACTAATCCCAGGATTAATAGAATGAGAAATTTTGTCTGGCAGTCGACATCACCGTGGTTTACACAGATTTTGTAATTCAGCATCATGGAACTGAGTCCAGCTAAAACTTTATAAGCTCTTGGAAGGCCTCAAATCTGTAGTTTTTCTTATCAAAGCCCATTCCCCAACATTAAGGTAGCTAGAATATGTCTACCACTGACTGACAGAGTGAAGTGTTGAAAGCATGAATTGGACCTTCAAAGCAAGTAATTTCACACAACAGCCATATCAACAGCAAACTGTTATC
The DNA here is from genome assembly GCA_013389865.1 of Piaya cayana. Classification (NCBI taxonomy): domain Eukaryota; kingdom Metazoa; phylum Chordata; class Aves; order Cuculiformes; family Coccyzidae; genus Piaya; species Piaya cayana. Next base: position 187,126 of record WAAB01023947.1, on the reverse strand, counting down.
AATACTTGGAAACAAATATAATCATTGTAAGCATTTCTCCAATGTCTTATACCTAAAGGTGATGGTATTAAATTCCTGTTTTGTGCACATTACTGAAGGATTAATAATCAAATAATTCATTCAAGAAGAATATCTTGAAATGTGATTATAGTCATCAATATATCATTTTACTTCCGAAATGTGATTATAGTCATCAATATATCATTTTACTTCCATGTGGAAACTCTTTTTCTATAAGAATACTACCATTCTAATGAAGTAAGTAGCTTATTCAGTGGAAGCAAATAAAAGATTGAAGCTGTTAAAAGTTCAGCGGGGCATCATTTACTGATGGAAGCAAAAGAAAACAGAAAAAGTCAAATTTTTTACTTAAGTAGAATCGTTAGGCAATCCCTTAATGGTGTATTGAATAATACCACTACAACTGTCTTCAAGCAATAAAGGTTTGCAAGTTTTCATATATTAACCAATAGTCTTAAACTAGATTGATATGTGTGAAGCCATAATTACTGGGTTCAACCCTTGGTCAGTTCAGAAGCCCCCTATTCAAATAGCCACTACTTTCAAGAGTGAAATGCACTACTGTTCAATTTGAATATTGGAATCTGGATATAGTCTACTGAATGGCTGACACTAAGCCATATCAGCCTCATTCTTGTAGTTTTTTACCCCTTATTTATGCAACCTCTTGAGTACTACCTGAAAGGTTCTTGAACTAATGCTGATCAATAATCATAAAAGGATTTTGAAAGGGATAATTTAACACTAGTGTTCTCTCACAGCTGTCAATGAAAGCCAACACAGAGTCCAGCATTCAACCTGATCTAACCACAGTAATTATACACTTTAAATGTAAGCCTTATGTATATGGCTTCTTACTCAGAGGAGGCAAGGTAAGCCTTTGGCTTAACCTCTGGTCAAAATCAATCTGAAACTGCCGAAATGTAATCTTCCTGAGCATTGTCACTTAATTCCACAGATTCATATTTCCTATCAGCAGGGATATACTGCTTTCTGGAGCTTTGTTGTTCTGACTTTAAAAGTTTTCTCATGTTGCCAAAGAAGTTTTTCTTTGCATGGAGAAGGGCCGTAGGTTATCAAACATAGAGCCTTTAGGGTCCACTACTTAGTTCTGAGGTTGTGTTCTTATGATTTGTTCAGGATTACACTCATGCCATTTCTTTTGACAAGGGACTAGATTTTGTTTCACTTCACAATTAGGCTTTTGTGGTCACTGCATGCATAGTTCCTCTCTGCAAAATAAAGCTAAAGTTACTGCTAGTCAAAATGGGATTTCTCCTTGTCATTTCTTATAATTAGCTAAAATTATCCCTCCTTTATACATATTCTTCTCTTTTATTTTTACAGCTCCTAGCACACAGGGAATCCATAAATGCCGCTGGTCCATTGGTACATTTTCATGTACCAACCTACAGATCAAAATGGTTTTGGAATTATGCTACTTCTCTCCTCCATTTCTGATATGGACAGGATTGGAGAGAAACTGGGATCAGAAAGAGCAATAAGCTATGACTCAGTATAGCCTGGGACCCTAAAAGTAGCAGACCAAACTGGGGAGAGTGCCTCATATTAGAGTTTACCTTTTATCAGCTAGAGCATTTCCTGGATTCTACTGGCCATCACAGATGCCAGAGGTGAAAGGGAGGGTAAACAGAGCAGAAAAAACCTTAGTAGGTCACATGAGTTTTCTACAAAACTGTAGCCTTTAACTTTGATGAGTGTGTACAAGGTAAACATGGAAGGAGCAAATATTGCGGATCCTTTTTGAGCACTTTCACAAGAAAGTGCATTTAGGCATAAGTAAAGTAAATTCTTTTTTAATGTTTGAAACAATTCTTAAAAAGGAGCAGCATACATACTTTCAGCCTGTTAAGCAAAATGGTTCTCACTTTTATCATGGCTTAGACTATATCTTTGGACTCCTAGGGAATTTTTTCATCAGTCTGTATTCCACAAAAGGTTTAACTTTAAGGGCAACCAAATATTATTATCCTTATAGAACAAAAATCATAATTACAAGGAATCCAAAGAATGCTACTCAATCTTTAAAAACTGCATTCTTAACAAATACATTTATGGCTGTAGACATGTCAAAATGTCTACATGTTGTAGGTGTTTATTGAAACCATGATCACACTTCTCCTTTCTTTCTGCTATAACCTGGGACAACATTTATTTTTCTGTGCATTTTCACATATGAATACTTTGCGTGTTTTGGTTTTGGGTTTTTTTTCAAGTGTCAATGTGTCCTGGTAGCAAGACATGAGCAACTAAGGCTATTGATATGTATGGCAACTGTTAGTGTTGGTAAAGAATAGTGGAGAGCTTGAACATAGATCTTTCTAACTCTAATTTTGCCTGTGCTTCCTTAGCCATTCCTGAGGGGAATGTCAGAAGAAGAAAACCCGTGTATCATCTCCCTGATCATATGCTCATTTAGTACGTGTTAGTCTTAGCGTATATTAACAAATCAGTAACAGCTTCCCCTTGAGCAAATTCATGAGCCTTGGCATCATCCAGTTCTTTGTAAATTGCAGCATTCAAGCCACATACATTGGGAACACAGAACATCATGGAGCAGTCACTCACAGATAAGTGTGTTTTCAGTCTTTTCTTCTTGAGAATAGGGAAGAATTTTTCTTCATACTTAAAAATGTTGACATGATTTATTGACATAAATCCAGGATGAAAACTGCCACATGAAAGGGAGGTGTTTCATTAACTTACAAGGGATTCAAAACAAGGCGTTACAATGGTAACTAGTTTTCAACACTAATTATAGAAGTTACTACCCAGCATAAATACCCACCCACTTCTCCAAGAGTAACAAGAGCACTTTTTATGATCCTGTTATCACAGTGAAACAGGAATTCTCATAGTTTTGCATTGTTAACTGTATTTTGATACAGAGATTTGTCTCACATACAGAGCATTTACAATTCTGCAGACCAGAAGATGGGTTTTTTTCTGTTCATGACTATATAATTTAGCTGAAGTAGTGTAATTGTGGCAGTGTTTTATTGATTTGACCACCTCTCAATAGCCAGAACTGGGAGTAGTCATATTTGTTGGACCACTTTCTCACAACAGAACAGAATTTGTGAATCTTTGCACATATTTTAAGATTTTCTGATCTGTTGGACCACTTTCTCACAACAGAACAGAATT